>BQKZ01000230.1:94136-125161 GCA_036244855.1 Temnopleurus reevesii | reverse complement strand
GTTCAAAGGGGTATGAAATTGAAAATAACAAAATAAAAAGTAGTAATTTTGGGCGATTTAAAATCTGAAAACGCCGTGCTACACGCACGGTATAGACTCTACTCCATAGCTCTCTGGAGTAGTGACAATGTCAAAAAATGTCAAAAACTATTCCAGAGAGCTATCCATAGCTAGTTTCACCAAGATAAGAAAGACTTTACGCATGACTTTACGTTCGACTGGTATCCCTTCTTGTGCGTATAATTCATAAGAGTGCACGCATTCAGCGCAAGAATTGTACCAGTCGATATAAAGTCGTGCGTAACTTTAAGAATGACTTGGCGAAACACCTCCCAGATGGTAAATTCAACACCGATATAATATTATATAGCTACACCCAAGAAAAATAAGCCATCAGAACACCATAATTTCTGAATGGAATGGAAATGAAACATTTTCTTTCAGATCGAAGTATTTCAAAATGACAAATAATTTTAGTTCAACACCATGGTTGTTCTGACACTTTTCTGGATTCGCACACTATTACAAACACCTGCATAGGCAGTGGTGTTAATTCAATCAACTGGTGTTTTTCGATGTCAAACCATCGGCTTACTTGTAATTTCAACACCATCACCAAATGTATGCATCAGGCAGACAACACGGCTAGTAATGCAAGTTGAAAACCCCCTGTACTTTGCAGTTAATCCCTGGTGTTAAATAAGCACCAAGCTCATTTTCACACCGAATGTGTCAAAACTTACCCAACACCAGAAGACCAGCATGTAATCTAGTTGCTCATCAAATCAACAGGCACGAGATATGGAGGCCAGAGATATTTCTGCGGGAGAGTCTGCACAAGCGTACACTAACACCAGTTGAAGAAAAAATGATGTTGAAGAGATACGACAAACCTTGGTCCTGTACAAGCGGGAGCTGGAGCGAAATGACTACACCCGCACATGTTCACCGTGTTATATAACGTGCGGGCAGGTATAGTATACACAAATCGCGCTGAACGATCGAATGCCTTTCCCACGCACCGCGAAGAGCCAATCACCTTTGGCCGTGCGATCGTATTTGGCGGGGATCAGTCCAGGCTCCGTTTTCAGTATGTGATTCTGTGGTCGGGTTTAATTCAACTCTTTTGTCACCGACTCAATACTAAATGCTACTAGGGAGTTGAGAGTTTTCCTAATGCTATACAGTTCTCGATCAAAACAAATGAAGCTTACCATTAACAATCACAAACAAAATGAACAACCAAAAGAAAACCCTACTGAGCAAGTTTACTTTTTCTCCACATCGTACGTTATGAATAGGCCGGTTACGTAACTAGCGCACAATAACGTTTTGTCTATGAGGTAACGTAATAAAGGCGCACAAGTTTTACCTTAGTTATATTACTGTATCTCTAAATCCTAAGGCATGTATAAATACATATAATACGATATAATATGTATTGGAGGCGTGAGAGACACGGCGGTGTGGTTAGACTATTAATAGTATTTTATTTGAACTGAAAAGAGGAGTCTACCCAAAAATAATAGTTCTACAACAGGAGCAGAAAATTCACATGAACCGAATAAAAAAGTTATTATGATAATAATCGGACAACTAATAAGAAAATTGTGAACGTTTGAATACTTAGACAAATTGGCAACTGATGACGTCATGGGTACACAACTGAGCATTTATTGTACTCATATCAATGTTATATAAAATGTTACCTTTTTTTTCAGACCCCCTATTTGCATAATTACATTCATTCAAACGTTGTATCTTTCTGCAGGAATGATGAATTTTGCACCATAAAGATAAAGAAAATTGATGGTTGGTAGTGAACCCATGATGTCATCAAATTGGCAACATGTCTAAAAAACGTCACTGATTTTCTTATTATTTGTCCGATTTTCTTCAAACTTTTTTTTTTTGCTCTGCTCATCAATTATTTCTGCTCCTGTTTAAAAAAAATGATGAATTTGGTGTAGACTCTTCCTTGAAGGTATACTTTAATAGCATGATTTTATTACATGATGTAGACAAATCATAGAGTATTAATTCTACTTTCATTTGACACAATCACAGCATGAAAGAGTTTAATAAGAAGTCCTCAAGAGTATTCATCTCACTGGTATTTGTTTTACCTTATATTATCGTAACTCTAAATCCAAAGGCATGTATACGTATGTAGTTATGGAGTTCCAGTGTATATTGACGGCTTGAGAGACGCGGCTGTAGGTTTGACTACAGTATTTTACTGGAACTGAGTTATACTTCAATAGTATGCTCTTATGACAAAATCATAGAGTATGAATTCTACTTTCATTTTGACACAATTAAAAAATTATTAAACGTAGTATGAGTACATGTATTCATCTCACTGGTATGTGTGGTTATTGAGTCATTATCTTGTGGGTGTCTGGTTACTCCCGGATGCTATGATATTCCATTCTCCCGGATAAGGGGAGTATATAGTGTATAGCTGGATAATTTCACGGTGTTAATTTTTCGCGGTTGGTTATTCAATGCTTTTTTTTTCGCGGGGTTTTGAATTCGCGGGCATGATCCACGAAAAAAGTATAATCTCCCATCCTAAATAATACGTTTTTTTTGGCTCAAGAAACAGAAAGTGATTACTGCTACAAGAGAAAACTTTTTTTAAATGCCGAAAAAGTATAAAGAATGACCATAGAATCACAGTACAGGAGATTAGGGATTAGATACGCAATGCGATACATTGAAAGCGATGATGTGCCACTTCAAAACGCAATATATGAATGACTGCATATGTAAACTTTTCGTACAAATTCTGATGGATTATTTTCGTGGGTCAGTCATTTCGTCGCGAAAAGTACGAAAATTAAACCACCGCGAAAGTGGTCTTAGATTCTAGACACTTTACAGACTGGGTATGCCCAAGAAAAATCTTGTATTGATCAAAAGCGGAAAAATCAGACGAACAGATGAAAAAAAAACATTTGATGCAAATTGGACAATAAATAAGAAAGTTATGAATATTTCAACGTTATAACTCAACAATTGTTTGTAATGGCAATTGGAAACGGTGGGTCACGTGATATGACGTATGTCATGAACTTCGCATGCGAGCAGTTTATTATATCTTGATTTAAATCCCCGTTTCTTCATTGTTTAACTCCAGAACATTTTTCCCGTCGATATATACACGGGTACAGATACATTTATTGATTCAACATTTTGAAGATTAAAAAAAATCCTGTTTTTCCTTTGAAGAAGAGGGCAGGTGCTCTGAAAATTTGGGACGTTAAATAAAATTATTGGCTTGATAATGCACACCGTCTTACATCATATTTTGTTTCATAAAATGTGCCTATAATTTTAAACCCACCTATTGGTCATCTTAACACGTTTCAAAGAAATGGAGTGCATTTCTGGCTACCGTCACTTGGTGAAAATTAAATTAAGGGAAAAACGGAAGTCCAGAGAACGTGCATGGCTACTAGTAGCAGGCTACGATATCCCTGGATATACTCTGTTTTCACTCACAAGAAAAATGACAGCTGAGAGTACTCATAGGTGATTCCAGCATGGAATTTTAAAACGTCCCTATGGTTATAGTATCTGTCAACTAAAGAGGGCTTTATTTTCATTTCGCCCCATTGACCTCTTATTACTCGAAACTATGAGAAAATCAGGTTTATGGAATTGCCTAGTTTCACTTTATCTTTCCTCTCTAAATGTGAATCGCAAATATCAATTCCACCGGTTTCTAAAAGTCCTATATAGATGTATATTCATTGCACGAATATTATGTTGATAGTGTACTATAAAATGAATAAAAATACGGGTTTCACGTACGTGTTGGTGATTTCAGCATAATAGGCGCAACCATCTTAAAAATCGACAATTTAATGAACAGTGCATGTATGCCAATGATCGCTTGAAAACGATAAGTTTTTGATAAACACAACGTTCGACAACCATACAAAACAATATCAATTTATCAATAAGAACATTGATGACAAAATCAAATACTAATATTGGGAGAGGGCAGGAAGAGTGATTCTTCTCAGTCATCGTAATACTTTCTCCAAATATTAAAAGAATTTTGGCACCGAAAATTAAATTTCATAATATATTCTACGGTATTATCTTCTGTATGATATCTCATTTTTGGATCTATTTTCAGCAACAGCATTTTTTATTACTAGATACTACAGAACCTATGAAGTTAAAATCACGCGAAAATTGGAAGGAGTAGTATCACTGGATTCGCAAAATCAAACTTTTTAAAGTGCTGTTTTTTTTTAGAAAAAGGTGCTTTACACGAATGTAAATCCATAAAAGCCGAATTTCAACGGACATCTAATTGATGATACGCCTGTAATTTTTCGTGAAACATTCTATCAATGGTTTTGTGTAACTGTACCCTTTGGCTTTCATCGGCACAGATTGTTGTTTGTACACAATAGGATAAGCTATGCGTCGATCAATTGGGTTAAATTCCAAATTTAAAGACATGTATAATTTTACTCTTTGAATTAAACTGCTCAGAATATTCATTAAACGTAATGAAATATGATAACAAATTCTTGTTGATAACAAAAGATCCACCTTTGATATTTCATGAAAAATGTCAGTAATTGAACGTTGCCAATGCCAAAGCCGACGTGTTTCAAATGAACAATTTTGCTTATTTATCATTTGGTTTGACACAATGTACGGACATTAAGAATGAATGAGTATAAGTTATGCATAAATGATTCTTGTAAATTCCCTCATCTATTTATAAATGAATAATCTTTGATTTTGACGAGCAAAAGAAACATATTTGTCAAATTGTCTTTTTTACTGATAAGACTTGGTTCATTTCTGTTTCCCAAATGTCCGCGCCTCTCGTGTTCTCATTGACTGTGTAGTATGAAGGGATTACAGAACATACGTGGTTTATTAATAAATGCAAATTTTTATTTCTGTATACACAAGTTTGTTTATAGCGACTCGGAAGCTTCCTTGAGTCTTGTCCGACCTAGCAACAAGTGGTGTATATTCAATCTGGATTCCAAATATTTTTGTTCGATTGTTACAAAATGGTTTGAGGAATACCAGGTCAATATTGTCATTGGCAAGAAACGTGCATAAATTTGAATCTATTAGTAAACCGGCCTATTTACGCGGTAAGACGCTTCCCATAGAAAAGCACGAATAGTAATTTTATTGCGGGGGGGGGGGGGGGGGGGGGGGGGGGGCACAGCCGCACGGATTCCATCAATTAGGACGTCCAAAAAAAACCCAAGATGTAGTTTAATAAAGTTGTGCGTCCATCTATGCACAACTCTACGAACCACTGGTGACTGTTTCTTCGCTGCGATTCAGAGCCTGGGGCATCATTGAGCCCAAGAAGGGTCACCAGTCGTTCGTACAGCTGTGCGTAGATCTATACGCACAACTGTATAAGCACAACCCAGGGTCACAATATCTATTCTATCGACATCGTGAATACTAAATAGCTCAACATATTTCGTGAGGTTTGATGTGCGTAATTAAGCGTCCTAATTTACTCACAAGTGAGACTTTTTCATCTTAATCTTAATAGTCCACTATTATGAAAAGATATGTTGACTTGTGGTGATCTATGCTACCTTCATCATCACCCTTGTGATGAGAAGGGCCCTAAATGTGTTCCATATATTTTTTTTTTAATAATTTTTCTTCATACAGTATTTCAGTGAGGTAATTTGGGAACGCCCCCCAAAATTCTCTTCATATGCAGATGGGTGTATATGACTATATGCACCATCTGTATGAGAGGAGAATTTGTAGGGCATTTTATGGAAATCCCTTGAAGAGGAACCTCTTTGATTTACAAAAGATACTACGATGTACTTACACCTGACCTGAACATACTTTGAATCCTTCCCTCATTGAGCATGTTATTTCTATTGATAAAATTGTGGAAACAGGCACTTGACACTCTTTTGAGCGGTGATTGCATTCCAATGTCATTGTTCACTAAGTTTAACCTCTCTTAATAATGCCAAGTTGTAAACATTCACCAATCAACAAAAGACACACTCTTTGTCACTACAAAGAAGAATTCAATACCCCTATTATATCTGTGTTCCTTTGCATAAATGCCTCACCGAGGTTTAATAATCTCTTTCATAGAATCAAAGACCAAACGAAGATCTATGAAAGAACTGACCATGTCACAATAAACCCCTCCTTATTCATGCGAGGTCTGAGTAAACATCAACAAGAACAGCATTGTGCCCACTTCCAACGACTTATCTTCTTAGAATTATCTCTAAGAATTCCGTGGTTCAACATGTACAGAGTGTACATCTATAAAAACTTTACACTCAATTTTTATTCATTCGGTGAGCGTCAACTGTTTATGTTCAGGGTACCAAAAACATCTTAATTCGGCCAAAATGGGTCTGAATCGATTTTTAAAGACCTGGGCCCCGTAACATAAACGTTTGCGATTAATTGCTATTTGATTTTGCGATCAATTGCAAACGTTAGTACATAATTTGCCATAGACTTGCGATTGATATCAATCGCTATCATATTAGCAATTAATCGCAAACATTTATGTTATGGGGCCCAGAGCTTGAACAAATCGTGGGCTTAATATACATATATCATAAATACAAATGACTGAATATCGAATTCTCTCTCGTAACCATATTAAACTATATATTATTTGTCCGCCCCTCCAAAGACGGTAGCAATGCAGGGGTTGGAAATGTGATGACGACAGGTTGTGTGCCGTTGTCTCGTTTCACTTCATTGATTTATACAGTTAACTTATCATTATGTACCTGACATAAATAGATCTTAAGCCCTGGTCATATAGGACCCCGGAAGCAACACGATTCACCCCGACTTTTTGTTAATTGATAGTTAACTGCCTCAGAACAACGAGTCGGGGTGAATCGTGTTGCTTCCGGGGTCCTATGTGACCGGGGCGTTACATCGATGAATAAAATCGCCTATAAGTTATCAATAACCTGTATCCAGTTAAAAATTATACATGATCTGCTTAGATAATTGATGAAAGATAGACATGGATATAATGTAGTTTTATGCACATCCTATCAAATGCATAAATCGGGCCAAAAATACCAAATAGTGCGATCACTTTTCAACAGAATTTACCGGTATCGCTAATATATTCACCGATCAGCACTACAATTGTTCATTGAATCAAGAAGTACGCGCTATTCATCACGATGGCTTCATCATTTACTTTACATTCTTGACAGATTATCTTGCTCTGTCATTTCAGTCCTGAATAAATTTTTACGGCTCGTTTCAAGCGTGAACATCACATTTACAATCTAAATCGCGTTTTTAAGGAATTTTATTTGACGAAGTATCATAAATGTTAATCATATCAAATCTTTCACTATCTGAGCTCATCCTTATACAATTTTCAAACACATACGAGCTTTAATTTTTGTGTTCTTCACGATTTTGTGTATCAATGTAGGGACTATTTTCGTCAAATACATAAGTAAACTGTGTAAATCACTGAAGTGAATCAAGTCAACGACACACAACACGTCGTCATCAAGCTTTTCATCCCCCGCAAAGTTGTCTTTCCCAGCCGTATTTGGGAGGGGTGGACAAAAAGTTTGAACATGAACATGAATAGGCGGGTTTACTAATAGATGCAAATTTTATGCATACCTCTAACACAAAGGTTGTTCTTGATAACCCAAAAGCTTGCCCGAGGCTTGCCCGACATAGCAACAAGTAATGTATGCAAACTGGATGCCAAGTATTGTAGTCTTATTGTTATCAACCGGCCTATGGAATATCGCGTAACTACGTTAAACGCACATAAATTTGAATATATAGGTAAACCCGCCTATTTGTGCAATAGGCGGGTTTACTAATAGATGCAAATTTGATGCATACCTTTAACACAAAGGTTGTTCTTGACAACCCGAAAGCTTGCCCGAAGCTTGCCCGACATAGCAACAAGTAATGTATGCAAACTGGATTCCAAGTATTGTAGTCTTATTGTTATCAACCGGTCTATGGAATACCGCGTAACTACGTTAAACGCACATAAATGTGAATATACACTATAAGTAAACCCGCCTCTAGCGAAGTTGAGTGTAATTTTCAATCATCTGTGCGTCTCTTCTGATTTCTGTGTCTGTACCTGTATTCTCCATTAGCTTAGTTCTCGATTGAGGCATAATGTAGGCATGTGCGAAATCGGTCAAGCTGAGGACCCAACATTTCTTCAGATTATTAATTACAGAGAAATTTCTCTTTGCATTGACCGATAGGGATTTTATGGTAATTTGCCAAAATTTCTCTCACGTTTTATTGATCCTAATACTCATGTATATGCGTTGATTAGAATAGAGAATTCTTTCATTATAACTATCAGGAACTATCCCTCGTAATAAATTGATGACTTAGTGAATTTTCTTTGAAAGGAAGCAATCGCCATGTTTGTCATTTTTGGCGCAAGCCATTTTTCATACCTTGGACATATACAGTGTTCAGCCATGCGTGAAACAAAATTAATTTTGTTGGTGGCACCTGATAGATATTGAGCATCCATGAACATGAAAAAAAGTCATTAAGATATGATGTACTGAAATTTTGAGAGACTTTTCAAAAACGTAAATAAAAAAAAAACACGTAATTATACACACTCTGTATACATATTGCTTTGGGTTGAATACCCCTCACTTTTGTTATTTTGTGCTGTGGAATGCATTGTAAGAATTTCCATCATTTCATAGTTAAAATTAGAAGGGATACAAACGAAATATATGATGGGACATTACTCGGAACAGGCTGAATTTATCATCCATGAATAATAACATCCGCACTTGCGCGTGGTAAGACATAATTTCTCAAAAAAAAAAGAGGGACAAAAAGAAAAAGAGTGAACAAAAAAGTCAGAAATGTGAGCAGGATTAGTAGGAGCCGATAAAATGGAGGCGCCGTTGTGTAGTAGACCTGGCTCTCGCCTTTCAACCAGAGGGCCGCGGTTATAATAATAATCATATACACTATATCATTACAAAGACTGTTACAAAACATAACCATCCTGCCTCCTGGCACATTAACATATAAAAGTTGATCCATGAAAACATGTTTATTCTGTACAAGCATGACTCTATGCAAACGCATTTTACAATATGTACATGATGATATAAAAATTGGTGATCTGTTTTAGCACCTCGAAGTGCTTGCTCAAGATGTGGTCACACCGGCCGAGCGGAGTTGTAGCGGCCCTCTAGCGGTAGGAATTTAGTCTGCAAGGACAGACCTTAGGCCTAGCCCTTCGGTGTGTGCACGCACAGGCCCCGTATCACGCTCTGCGCATGCACACACCAAACGCCTACAGGGTCTGTCCTTGCAGACTAAATCTCTACCGCTAAAGGACCGCTACAGCTCCGCTTGACCGGTGTGACAAACCTTTAGATTATCTTCAACGGGTTATGTATTTCTTGCATATTTGAACATTGCAGTTAGAAAATGGATAAGTGGAGGGAAAAAAAGCACTTCGATCGCCATTCCTTTAGGAGCTTCAGGTGCTTAAATGGTAATTTCGTTTTTACACTGAATGTAATCTATAAACATTTGCGCTACACCGACTATACGAGGCAGAGATGCCAACCGTTCCAAAATATGCATGAAGTCAAAATTGGAACAATGCATTATCAAAGATTAGCATGCTCTCTGATTCTGTAAAGAAAGGAATTGTTGACCTACAAAAATAGAGATTTGGAAGAAAATTGAGGCTTAAAACGGTTTGGTACAATCATTGATAATAATCATATGCACTATATCATTACAAAGACTGTTACAAAACAAAACCATCTTGGCACAGCAACATATAAAAGTTAATCCATGAAAACATGTTTATTCTGTACAAGAGCATGACTCTATGCAAACACTGTTTTAGCACCTCGAAGTGCTTGCTCAAGATGGTCCCAGTGGTCACACCGGCCGAGCGGAGTTGTAGCGGCCCTCTAGCGGTAGAAATTTAGTCTGCAATGATAGACCTTAGGCCTAGCCCTTCGGTGTGTGCACGCGCAGGCCCCGTATCACGCTCTGCGTATGTACACACCAAACGTCTAGTAGGGTCTGTCCTTGCAGACTAAATCTCTTCCGTTATAAAAAGGACCGCTACAGATCCGTTCGACCGGTATGACCACACCTTTAGATTATCTTAAACGGGTTATGTATTTCTTGCATATTTGAACATTGCATTTATAAAATGGATGAGTGGAGAAAAACCAGCGTTTCGAGCGCCATTCCTTTAGGAGCTTCAGGTGCTAAAATAGTAATTTCGGGTTTTTCTTTATAGTGTATGTTAACTATAAATATTTATGCTCCACGGACATTATCACGCAGAGATGCCCAACGTTCCAAAATATGCAAGAAGTCAAAATCGAAATGTCAAAAACGCATAAGCTAAACAAAAGTACAGTAAGTACATTCTAAAAAAAAAACAGTCCTTTTAAAGTCTCGAAGACATCTGAAAATACACCACATGCATATTCCAAGAAGCACAGCTTCCGACATGAGAAAGTGGAAATTAGTAATAATCCTCCCATAAATTAGTAATCTTCACATATTATACTGTATATTGAAATAATGTGGTCCTTATGTTGTCGCAATTAGTCATCTTTTGTGAATTTTACACAAAACGTTACAAATGTACGCCCCAATTTAGTAATACACTGTAATTACTAATATTATTAATAGTTGGCAGCTATGAGAACGATTGGCATGTCTGATTATAAAACAACAATAGCAACAACCAAAACAATCGGAAAATACAACAAGCTTACCACAAAGTAAGAAAAAAAAAGGGTGCAAAATAATGCAACAATGGGATCATCTATTCAGGGTGCAATATATTTTACAAAATACATGTACATGTATACAAAAAAAAGACGCGGGTTCGAACCCGCGACATGAACGATCGCTTGATTCTAAGTCAGACGGTTTACCGACTGAGATCCGTATCCGCTGTTATCGAGTGGTGGACATCAGGACATTAGAGCTGTCGTTAGTCACGGGCAGATACTTTTATATATTTTCAAGGGAAATTAATTTCACCGTTCACGTATACAGAGTCTAATGGGGTATTGCTCAAAATCAACTGCAAATCATCTGCAACTTTGCAAATTGTAACGCGTATTTTCATTCGCGCATGAAGCGCGCATTTAACAAGACGCGCATAAAACAGTGCTTTTGATTGGCGTATTCCGATCAACTGCAACTTGTGATCAATTGCAACTGCTGAACAACACCCCCTTAGATGTCTTGTAAATCCGTCCAACGGTCGAAAGCAGCAAGCATCTCAGTCGGAAGAACGTTTGATTTTGAACGAAGTGACCCCCCTCTTTCTTTAGGTTCAATGCTAAATCTGCCACAATTATAAAATATTGCGCACTGAGTAACATCAGCAATATATTGCACCCTATTTTCTAAGTGTTTAAGAACTCAAGAATACCTCATATTTTTGGATAAAAACTACATTGGTTACACTGGTGATAAAAATGATAAAGCCACATAAAATGATCAGAAAATAAAATACCTTAAAATATTGCCATACAATATGAAAATTGTCCGATCAAGCTGTCTGATATGGAATCAAATGATAACCTTAAATTGTCATATAATTTCGTAAATAAGAAGTTGCTTATACATCAATAAATAAAAGACTTTGGGTAAACCCGTCCCATCGCGCTTTTAAAGTACATGCATCAATTCTGAGAATATTTGATGACAACTTTAACAAACAAAGCGCACATGATTCTGAATACAATTTACATTTTCAAATTCTTTACAACATACTGTACTGCGATACCCATGTAGAGTCAGAATTTCAAGACTTCTCGGTTTTTATTCATTTATTTATTTTTTTTAAATAAAAACTTTATTTGGAATCTTAGTTGCCCCGGGCGATGCAGCCATGACAAGATGCTCAGAAACTTGTACAATCTAGCTGTCTTTTGTGTTCCGGATAGTGGCGAAGTAGGTATATAGCTGTCGATCAAATTATACCCGCCCGCGCACACAATGCAAAATAGCGTAAGTTTCGGCGTGAAGAATGGCTACCCAAAACAGGTCGTCAAATATCTCTCGAGAATCCACATTTGTACTTTTGAAACAGCTTGAAAATCGAGTTTCAAATTAACGTTTTACAAGTTTGACAAAATTTACAAATCCGTCTTTCTCCACCATATGTAAAGGATAAAATTCCTCTAAACATTCAGATATTAGTTGCTTCACGTTTGCCAATATTACGCAATACATGTGTTATGGTAGTTGTTCAGAGCAACCTCTCGCGGCTCGACGGGACAACTTCTAGAGATCGAGATCGATCTCTTTGATACTCCCAAAAGTAACGTGTCAAATCAGCATTTTCTGAATTGTATGAGTGATAACCTTTTACACGGTAAATTTACTATGTTGATATGGTTTTCTGTTCTCTTAATCAGGTTAATTGCTCATCTAATCGTTTGATTTTGTAGTGGAAACAGTGTACGAACAATCGTCAGATGTTTTGCCTTTAGCATGCAAGTAACGACAATAATAGCACGAACTTAAATTTTCAAATTGTTTGCTCAAGGATATATCATTAAATAGGATTTCCTTAAATAACACATTTACCTGTACATATTTACATGTATTAAATTGTAAAAGGTTTTGCAACCAGTTTCAGAACGAATAATCACTGTGTAGATACTAGAAAATTAAAAGTACTAGGCAGATTACACAAATATTTTCATTTTGTCTTCAATTAAAATCATGTCTAAGTAATATTGAACAGTGTCCTGGTTAAAAAAAAACCTACATGCTTATCAAAGAATAACACTAACAACACGATGTTTTACAACTCAAATGAAATATGTCTTCTAGAAATAATTCAGAACGAGGATATGGTACATTTATACAAAATAAAAACTAAATAAGCTTCTCATTTTTTACACAACTTAAAAAAAAAGGAACCCAACCCCGGAATTGTCATATGGTCATATTGTCATATAAAGAAAAAAAAAATCAGACGATCAATCTGTGAAAATTTTAGCAAAATCGAACAATCCGTTCAAGAGTTATGTTTTTTTCAAATTTTCAATGATCCCTGCTGTTGATGGGGATTCGTGTGGTCGGCAACTTTGGTAGAATCTGTAACGTATTTGCCCACAAATTGCCATTCACTTTAAATAATTCACACAATAAAAAAAAAAGGATGAATTTAAAATCTAGAACAAGGGTTAATCATTATTCGTTCCAAAATAATAAAGGGAGAAAATGTGAAATTTTGTATACAGAATGACAGAGGAGTTGTCCGACACGCCGTCACAGATTGGCGTCACATTGGGAGTTTAAAAATTTATAACTTTTGGACGGATTGTCCGATTTATTCAGATTTTTCTTCATTCAATGAATTCACGATAATTAAAGGGGTTGTTTCCCATTGAACGACTTTGTGTGATATGAATTATGAGAAAACAATTCATTATAAAATGATCAGAATAACTCGCTACAGTGACGAAGTTCTTTCTTTTCAAATTTGTCCAGTTTCTATGACAACAGGGGAGCAACGCATTTTAGCACATCACGTGTTCCTTGAAGCATAAATGGGATGAATTTCATCCTCGTGCAAGTCGTACAAAACTGTTTGCTATTGAAAAAAAAACTCTGATTAAAAAATTGAACACTCTGGAAAACCACATACTGTTAGAGGTTTTTACAAATGGTAAAAAAAAAACTCTGGCAACAAAACTCCAGGAAATTCGTTGCTCTCTAGGTAACATTGAAGTGTTTTTTTTTTCTTCAGAGTAACAAACATTCGCCTATAGTCACGTTGTAAATGATAATTTCAGTCCATTATTCACTAAAACACGCTGAAAATTGTGCCTGTCCACTAAGTGGTGTAAATACGAGTCCATTAATGAATCCTGTGGTGTTGTAATCAATCATCTTTAGTGGCTTTAACCCGATTTTTGTTTGTTTACGTAACTAGTACTCGAACCATGAAAATTGACGTCAACTTTGGTTTGGACAGATACAATCCAAGTAAAAGTAAATCACAAAAATATTATTCACACCAATGATGGATTTCCTGAATGTTTGCTTTTTATAAACATCACATATGTCCATCTATGATATCTTTACGATGGAATCTCTAAGCAAGAGAAAAGGGAGAGAAAAATACCCCGTACAGTGAAAAAAAAAACTATAAAAAACAATCATGAAGAAAAAAGGGAATAATCAAATCAATCCAGCGATAACAACTGGAATAAGTCGGATTATTTGGCTTCCTATCGCTCAATCAAACACGTCATATATTGAGGTAAAGGCAAAGACGACGTGGAAGACGTCTAAGTAACGGCCTAGACGTTACAGGCAGCATGTAACAGTCTTTATATTCAGGAAATCTCTGCAGTAAATCGATTATACTTTTTAATTCCATCAATTAGGACAGTTGTACCTCCTGTGATCAATACCTCCACAGTGATAACAGCCAGAATAACCGGGATAGATTGGTCTTCTACCCCCCACTGGCAGACGTCCAAGTCTGTCACTAAGCCTGGCAAAATGTGGAGGAGAGAGAGGAGGACGGTCCCGAAAGGGAACATCTCTAGGATCCGCTGGATGAATCCGCGATTGATTCGGTCTGGATGCCATCTTGGATCCATCGTCTCCATGGTATTTCCGACATGAAGGGACATCATAGGCGTCCAGCCGACGTCTTCCGGACGTTGTTGGCTGAATGCGCGTAGGTTTGAATTTTTTGGATTGTTCCGTTTTTCCAGTATTTTGGATAGGTCTTCCTGTTTCACCAAACTGTGGGTTTTCGGTATCTTGTGTCATACCTTGTGCCAAATCATGGCGTTTCCTATATGAATGGACATCATCGGCGCTAGGGTAACGTCTTTCAGACTCCTTTGGCTGACGTCGCGTAGGTTGGAATCTCTTTAATTGTTCAGTTTTTCCATAATCTTGGATAGGCCTTCCTGTTTCACCAAGCCGTGAGTTTTCTGTACCTTGTGTCATATGAAGTCCATCATTTGGTTCTTTGTGAGTGGTGTCTTTTGAAGGTAACCTGTCTGTTTTCACAGGGACGTAGTACTCTCCCGAACACATAGGCTCGGAGTATATAGAAGTATCACTCTCTCGTGGTATTGGGTAGCGGCGCTTGGTTCTCAGTAGGAATTGGGAACAAAGCAAGTGTTCCCTGATGTTCGATGTGAGTTGTTCTGTACCTCTTCGGTTTAGCGTTGTCTCTAATGGTTTCATGTGCAGTGTGGGATGTATACTGTCGTTGCAGATGAATCCCCAGCCGTGTTTGGATGATATCGATCTTAGCAGGTCATTCAAGTTAGTAGAATGCGCATACTTGTACTTGGAAGTGTGGAAAACTCCACTTATTGTGAATGCCGAAACATGAGGACAACTGGACTCTATAGTCATCCCGATTGCTTCAATTTTGGTTGCAATTTTACTTTGGTTGTAGACCTCATCCTTCAGATCATTGCTACCAACATGCAGAATGACCTCATCATATTGAGGATTTCTTGCATGTTTTGAGACTGATTTACCGATGTCCCCGACCCTTGCACCAGGAACCACTACGAGCTTGGTTTGCTTGGCACTACGGAGTTTTTGTGCCTCAAGTGTTTCGAGCATGGAGTCCCCAATAAGTTGGGTCATTTTGTCATCGACTTCACTTGTTGTTCTGTGAATCTTGGAACCATGTGAATCTCTAATTCCAGGGTCTTGTGGTGCGGCCACTGGTCTGTCCCCAATCTTGCTTTCACCTCTGAAGTCATACTGCTTGCCTGTGCCTGTTGGTGGTGAGACATCTGCTTCACTGCGGATGCCGATCTTTGCACCGTGATCTTGACTTGAATCCCCTTGTGGTGTGCTGGAAACTTGGAGACCAGTACTGCATTTCTGGAGACGTAGGTACTTGATGACATTCCCTCTAAAGACTTTCACACTGTGGTCTGTGAGCTTGACATCGAAGGGTTGGTTGTAAAATACAGGAGCGACATTTTTGTTGCAGATGAACCCCCAGCCATACTTTGATTGGAATGATTCAAGCAGTTGGTTCACATCATCAGCACTCTGGCGACATGTACTGATGGTTCCACTCGTGGTGATTTTGGAAATACTTGGACAAGACTTTTGAAGATCCACACCTATCTGCTCGATATGTGCAGCAATTTGGTTCGGAGTTAACTTCCTATCGACCAGGTCATTGCTACCTATATGCAGAATGACCTCATCAACCTTATGATGCTTTGCAAGGTCTATCACCATGTGACCAATGGAATCTACTCTGGCATATTGAACAGCTACACGTCTGATTTCATCGCTGAGATCTTCAGGCAGTTTGATGCCCTCAAGCATAGAATCCCCGACAAAGAGTATGTGTTTCTGACCAAACGGGCTCTTTTTTCCTGTAACCACAACTACGCGTCTATCAGCTACAAAAGAATTTCTTGAGTCGCTGGATGACGTTCCGACAGAAAGTGGGTCTTTGTGTCCGTGCGTAGGACTCTTGCCTTCATCCTGCATCTCGTTTGATCCAAACGGTTTGCAGGTATTTCCTTCACCATGATCCGATTTGCTGGAGAGAACTGTCTTTCCAGAAGTTGCAAAATTGCTGTCTTTCGATGTTTCCTGACCATCATATTGATCTTTCGAAGCAGCCGATCGCCTGTAGTCAACACATTCTCGTTGATTGGTGAAATTCGCTGTAAAAGTTTCCATACCACTGACCTTTGGGTAAGTTCCATCGGGGCCAACGTGCACATCCAGGTCAGAGTTTTTGTTATCAATGAAAGGCTGCCCATGCTCTACTTGTAAGCTTTGGAGCGGTTTGTTGGCTTCATTGGCTTGAGTACATACTGCATCTGGGATTTCATGCCTATCCTGAATCATTGAAGTTGATGTTTGATACTCATCAGCGTGGCCATTACTAGAGAGCGACGTTGTTTGCATGTGACTGGAGAAAACCATGTGGTCCTCGGATTTCGTTTTGACGACTGAAGTTGTTTTGGTATTCAGCGAGGCAAGGCGGTCAACCTCTGAACTTGAAGATTCACTTTGTGGTGTGACGACCTGAGATGGAGTTCTAGATGTATCTGCCGTTTCCCTTTGAGTGAAACTGAAGGATTTCTTAGCCTCTGGAAGATGACTCTCTTTGCGTAGCTCTGAATCCACACTGAGGGGACGCTTGAGATTCGCTCTCAACACTGTATCTTTCCGTTCTGTTTGTTTCGTCTTTGATGGGGTGTTTGAACTGGCAACTCTGTCATCACATGAGGCAATCTTTGTAACTTTTCTCAATGATAGCTTAGTCTCTGATCCCACTGAGATGCTTCTGTACATTGCAGGCTTAGGTTTGTCTCTCGATGGTTGATACACAGATCTACTTGATTCATTTTTAGTATTCCCTCTTTTGGTTGGATCTCTATCTTGACTTTCATGACTTTGCACTACAAAGTTCTCATGTCTCTTCAGAGGTGTCTTTCCAGCTGCTGATTGAGGACTTCTGGAGAGTGCAGATTCTTTCATGTCTGAACACGTTTCATTTTGTCCTACTTCTCGGTCTTTGGTCATTGTATCCTCTACAGAGCAATGTAATTGCTGATTTGGTTTGCTAATTTTTAGAGAGGCTTTCAGATGTGATCCTGATGTATCATTTGGCACTCTGGCTGAGGGTACGCCTGATTTGGGGATCTTGGATGGTGTTTTGCAGTATTCAATGTGTTCACTTTTGCTTGCGCTCTCACCTGATTGACTTAAATTTCTGGGAGTATTCCCTCCATTTTCCCTAGGAATCCTGGATGCATTCTCTATAGCCCGATCGTATTCGCCAAGTGTAGCAGAGCTCGGGTTGGGCAGTAAAACTTCCCTAGACTTTTGATTGGTTTGAGTATAATGTTTCTTCTTCGTAACTGAACACTCAGGTGGTGGAACATCAGACAATGGATGTCCCGACACCCCACTTTTGACATCATGCTGTGACTCGACTCCCAGAGAGGCTACAGATCCTGGTGTTGTCTTTGTCAAACCCTTTGGTGTGGCTCGATCTTGCATCACTTTCGATTGTTGTAGTTGTCTAATCTTGTCACTGTGCACGGCTCTGCTATCAGACCCGCTTGACTGACTCTCGTTGGCCAAATTAGACTGTTCATTATTTCTCACTCTTTTGCAAGCATTTAGAGTACCGTGGTCTTTTTCCTGTCGCTGCAATATTCCAGGTTGATCGTGACTAGATTTCTGATTGGGTATGGTTGAATCCCCTACTGGTTGTTGAGAAGTAGTGCACTCTTCTTTTCTCAATGAGTGCTCAACTTTTGATTGGGATTCTGGTGGAACTTTTGGGATTGTAAATTGCCTTCCAATACGGTCTATGCATTCATTTAGGCTCTTAGAATCGTCTGGTTGACAAACACTTAAAGAAGTTCCTGGGCTACACATTTTCACATTTCTGGGTGAATTTCCTGTAGCAATGTTTTCCTTGGGCTGTTGCCTTCGAACTGTGAGTCCACTTGAAGAACAGGTTGTTTTGTGCGGTGAATTGGAATTCTGGTTGGAGTCTGGTCTGTTCTTCTTTTTGGGACGAATGTCTGATGCTATCCAGGTCTGAGCTACATGTGGGTATTGTGGCTGATTATCTAGACAGGTTGTTTCACTTGACCAAGTAGAACTCTGGTCCGTGGCTGATCCTTTCTTCTTCTTGAGATGTATGGGTGGTACTTTCTCAGTTTGAGGTAAATGTTTATCTGGTAACTGAGAATCTAGACAGGTTGTTTCACTTGACGAAATAAAAATCTGGTCGGAGGCTGACCCCCTCTTCTTCTTGAGATGTATGGGTGTTACTTTCTCATCTGATAATTGGGAATCTGGACAGGGTGTTTTGCTTGGTGATCTAGGGTGCTCTTTGGAGGCAGCTTTTTTCTTCTCCTTCTTTTTGAGACGATTGTATGATGCTTCCATAGATTGAGGTAAATGTTGATCTGGTAACTGATGATCCTGATAGATCGTTTTGCTTGGAGACCCCGCGTTCTGGACAGAGGCTGACTTCTTCTTCTTCTTGGGAGGAATGTGAGATGCTTCCTTAGCTTGCAGTAAATGTGTATCTGATGACTGATCATCTGGTAACCAATTATCTTGATAGGTTGTTCTATTTGGTGATCTAGAGGTGTGATCAGAGGGTGATGTTCTCTCCTTCTTGACACGAATGTGTGATGAATCCACATCATGAGATAAATGTCGTTCTGATGGCTGCTTGTCTATGCAGGTCTTGCTAATCGGTGACTTAGAGTTCTGATCAGAGGCTGATCTCTTTTTCTTGAGTGGAATGTGAGAGGGTTGCTCAGCTTGAATTAATTGTGCATCTGATGACTGACCATCTGGTAACTGATTATCTTGACAGATTGTTTTACTGAAAGACATGGAGTTCTGGTCCGAGACTGACCTCTTCTTCTTCTTGAGTGGAATGTGAGATGTTTCCTTAGCTGTATCTGATGATTTACCACCTGTTAAGCGATTATCTTGAGATGCTGTTTTATTTGGTGACCTAGAAGTGTGGTCAGAGGGTGATATTCTTTCCTTCTTGACAAGAATGTGTGATGAATCTACATCATGAGATAAATGCCGTTCTAATGGGTGATTATCTTCGCAGGCTTTGTTGGTAGCTGACCTACAGTTCTGGTCACAGTCTTGTTTCATCTTCTTCTTCTTCTTCTTCAAATGAATGTGCGATGATTCCTCAGCTTGCGCTAGTTGTCCATAAGGGGACTGATCATCCTGTAACCAGTAATCTTGACAGGTTGTTTTGGTAATTGACCCAGAGCTCTGGAGAGAGGCTGATCTCTTCGTCTTCTTGGGACGTATTTGAGATGCTTCCTTATCTTGAGATAAAGATTCCCCTGGTGACTGAGTATCATGGCAAGTTGTTTTACTTGGCGAACTAGAAGTCTGGCCGAAAGCTGATCTTCTCTCCTTCTTGGAACAAACATGTGATGAATCCAAAGCATGAGATAAATACCGCTCTGATGGCTGATTATCTTTCCAATTATTGTTCGTTGGTGTCCAAGAGTTCTGGACAGACGCTGATCTCTTCTTCTTCTTGAGTGGAATGTGAGAGGTTTGCTCGGCTTGAATTAATTGTGTATCTGATGACTGACCATCTGGTAACCGATTATCTCGACAGGTTGTTTTACTGAAAGACGTGGAGTTCTGGTCAGAGGCTGGCATTCTTTCCTTCTTGATATGAATGTGTGATGAATCCACATCAGAATATAAATGTTCTGATGGCCGATTGTCTTCGCAGGTTTTGTTGGTCTGTGACCCAGAGTTCTGGGCAGAGCCTGATTTCTTCTTCTTGAGTGAAATGCGAGATTCCTCCATAGCTTCAACTATATGAGTATCTGATGACTGAACATCTGGTAACTGATTATCTCGACAAGGTGTTTTACTGAGTGACATGGAGTTCTCGTCAGAGGCTGATCTTCTCTCCTTCTTAATACGAATGTGTGGGGCATTCTCGGCATGAGATAAATGTTGATCTGGTGGTTGATTTTCTTGGCCAGATGTCTTACCAAATAACCTATAGCTCTGGTCAAAGTCTGGTTTCATCTTCTTTGGGCGTATGCGCGATGACTCTTCAGCTCGATCTAAACGTTTGTAAGGTGACAGATCATCCTGTAACCAGTTATCTTGACAGGTTGTTTTGGTAGTTGACCCAGAGTTCTGGAGAGAAGCTGAGCTCTTCATCTTCTTGGGAATAATATATGATGCTTCCTTTTCTTGAGCTACAGGTTCACCTGGTGGCTGAGTATCATGACAAGTTGTTTTACTTGGTGAACTAGAGGTCTTGGCGAAAGATGATCTCCTCTCCTTCTTGGGACAAATGGAATGTTCATCTGTTGGCCGATTGTCTTGACCAGCTCTCTTACTAAATGACCTAGAGTTCTGGTCATTGTCGGGTTTCATCTTCTTTTTCTTCGTGCGAGTGTGCGATGATTCCGCAGCTTCAGCTAAATGTCCGTAAGGTGACTGATCATCCTGTAACCGATAATCTTGACAGGTTGTTATGGTATGTGACCTCGAGTTCTGGAAAGAGGCTGATCTTTTCTTCTCCTTGAGACGAATATGTGACCCTTTGTCATCTTGGGGTGAAGATTCATCTTTTGACTGATTATGAGGACAAGTTGTTATATTTGGCGAACTAGAGTTCTGGATGAAACCCGATCTCTCCTTGAAACGAGTGTGTGTTGCATCCTTAGCATGAGATGAATGTTGATCTGGTGGTTGATTATCTTTACTTGTTGTCTTACTCAGTGACCTAGAGTTCTGGTCAGAGTCTGATCTCCTCTTCTTTTTCTTAGGAGGAATGTCCGACACTTCCACTTCTTGAGGTGAATGTGGATCTCGTGTCAGATCATCTAGTAACTGGTATTCATGACAAATTCTTTTCCTTGGTGAAATATCATTCTGATCGGGGCATGATCTCCTCTTCTTTTTCTTAGGACCGATGTGTGATGCCTTCTCAGCTGGAGTTGATGACTTATAATCTTGTGACTTATTAACTACCTGTGACCTACAATTCATTTGATCTGAAATTGCTTCCATCTGATCACTGGTAGTAGAAGTATCACTAAAACTTGAGAAAACATGGTGTTTCATGCCCTTTGATGTTTTCTTAGTATAACCTACGGAAGTTTGCCTGCTAGGATGTACTTTATCTAAGGATTGAGTAGCATAGGAAGATGTAACATTTTCAATTACTTTACCATCATCACAAAAACGAAGATGCTTCCTGGATGCTGTTTGTTGACAGGATTCAGGAGCATTCATCCTACCTTTTACCGTCATCCTACCTTCTACCAATGTCTGCGGCTGAACAGCAACCCTCTGGCTACCTGCTAATGAACCCTTCTTAGTTTCACTATTGGAATATTTTGATACTTTGACTTGTTCCCTAGCATATTCTCCCCCTTTAAAGACTGATATTGATGGTGTTACTGTCTGAGCATCATGACCATTGTTATTATTGAAGCCGAGATCATAGTCAGGAAGTTCCTCTTTCACCGACATCATGGATTTGGTTTCATCATCCTCGAACCTTATTTCTTCCACTTCCTGTAGAAGGGTAGTAGTGCCGTCATATTCTGCCGGCTCTTCTTTTATCTTCTGAACGTCTAAAAGAGCTGTAGAAGACAAATCACATTTCTTAGGTAATGAAACATCATTTTGTTCAGTCAGGTATTTGATGTTAATCATCGATCCTCTGAATTGCTGGTTCTCTCTCTTGAATTTCTGTTCTTTCTTCTGAGACTCTCTCGATGCTGGAGTGAGTGGCCTGGTATGATCTGCGAGCGGTGCCGATAGAACAAGTTCTGTACGATTGGACACCAACTGGAGTTTAAACAAGGTTGGAAGTGATCCTTCTAGTCTTGACTCGTCAAAGTAGATGTCAAAGAAGGTGTCCACAGTGAGGTTTGGTCTCATCGATATCCGTTTCAGCATATCACTCGTGGTTAACACCCACTGAGTTCCTTTGTCAATGATCCCACTAACCAATACACCAACAGTTCTGGAATTAACCGCGAATCCTAAGCGATCCTTCACAACTCCTTTGTTGTAAAACAATGTCTGATGATCCGTGCCAGGTGGGTTTGAAAAGCTGAAAGCGAGTTCTGGTTTGTACTTCCGCACTGCATTCAGTTCTCGGAATTTCTTTTGCTTGGAGGTGTTCACAGACGTGAACACTTTACAGAGTTTCCATTCTATATCTCCTTTGGTCAGATCATATGGCAGCTTGCTGAGAACTAAGCAATGTACCTGTGATTCCTCCATTGTATCTATCGGGGTGCTCGTTCAACTGCTGGTAGGTTGGTGTGAAGTATGCTGTCTACATGAAGTCCTACCAAAAGCTGGTGAAGTTTGTTCCAATGGATGAAGATGACATCTGAAGTAAGACAAAAAAAATTAACAAGAGAGAAATTAATAAGCCTTCTGGACAAAATTATTTACATTTCACTTTTGACAAAACACAATGAAAAAGTTATTTTCCCCCATTACAAGTAGCATAAATTTTGTAAAAGGGGAGTGTCCAGTAACAAAATTTTTACACGAAAAGAGCTGGTTTGTAAAAATCAGCATAATCCAATGTTGAATGCGGAATTAAACATACATTGAAAATAGCTGAATCTTTGACAACTAGCAGTCAAAATTTATGCCTCTGCCAACATGTAATCAGATATCTCTTTTGCATTTATATCAAGTATTCTGAGTTATATTATACTTATGACTGAATAAAATTGTCTCATAATGACTTACTTTGTACTACATACTAAACAAGTGAAACACCACATGGTAGTCTCGCCTGCATTACGCAATTTGTAAATTGTAGCAATATGGCTTAACATATTTCAATCAAGATGGTGCAAGTTTGATGAAAATCAGGCAAGGGGTTTTGAAATGAGAGCCAAGATTAAGTTTTCAGGTTAAGATTTCAGAAATTTGACCTCAGATGACCTTTGACCTCGATCATGACCTGAAAATGGCACTGCACTATTTGGGCTGCCAAATGGACCTATTGTGCAAGTTTGATGAATATCGGGCAAGGGGTTTTGAAATGAGAGCCAAGGTTAAGTTTTCAGGTTAAGATTTCGGAAATTTGACCTCAGATGACCTTTGACCTTGATAATGACCTGAAAATTGCACTGCACTATTTGGGCTACCCGTCGGACCTACTGTCCAAGTTTGATGAAAATCGGAAAAGGGGTTTTTTATTTAGAGCATATTCTAAATTGTTGACGCCGCCGCCGCCGTCGGAAAAAAAGCGGCGCCTAGTCTCGATTCTGCTAAGCAGGCGAGACAAAAAGCAAGAACGTACCTTTGTACAATGTTGTATTACATGTACATTACCAGACATTGGCTGGTTTGCTATTGGACACCCCTCTCCAGCCCAACCCTGTCATAATATCAATCAGAAATGTAAAACACTGTTTTATTGCGTTTTGAAGTAAGTTCATCACTAATACGTAGAAAGCTCTCTTACTACTAAATTCTAAATCTAAAGGCCAGCATGGAAATCTGGGTATTTATATATTGTTTATCATTTGCAACTGATGAAAGATGGAGAGAAAGTTGGGCTAGAATAAATTAAAAACCTAAAATAACATAAGGATAAACAGAAAATGAGGATAGAATAAACAAAAAACACAGAATAACATAAGGTTAGACAGAAAATGAGGAAATGTTAAACAAACTAGATGAATCCTCGACCGCGCACAGTCGAAATTTATGCCTCCGCCATCACGCAATCGGAAAGATATGTACTGCTTGTTTGTTCCATGCCATCAGAAATCAAAAACATTTTACAAATTTGGGGCACTGCGACCTTTGACCCTGTGAACCCAAATCTCATCAATTCTTCTCCACATCCTTATACATAATTGAGCTACACACTGTAAGTTTGAAAAAAATTGATTCATTTTTTTTCTGTTATAAGTTATAACAATAATGAGCTTTATCGGGTGATTTTGTACAAGTTTTTCTGCCCGGTGACCGTTGACCTTTGACCCACTGAACACACAATCTAATCAGTTCATCCTCACATGCTTATACATACTTGAGTTTGGTCAAAACCTGTACAGCAGTTCTGAACTTATTGCGGTAACAAGCTATTTTGGGTGATTTTTAAAAAGTTTTTTGGTCCTGTGACCTTTCACCTTTGACCCATTGAACCCAAAATCGAATCAGTTCATCCTCAAATTCATACTTGAGCCAAGTTTGGTCAAAATCCGTCTAGCGGTTCTGAACGGACGGACGGACGGACGGACGGACAACCCGAAAACATAATGGCTCCGGCACCACCTTACGGTGGCGGAGGCATAAAAATAACATAATGATAGGCAGAAAATGAGGAGAGAATGAACGAACAATAAAGAATAACATAAGGGTAGAGAGAAATCGAGTAAAGAATAAACAAAAAACAAATTGTAACATACGGATGGACAGAAAATGAGAATAGAATAAAAATAAGGATAAACGTAAAATGGGGGAAGTGATAAATATAATTACAAAAGGATAGACAGAAATTGAGGATAGAATGAACGAACAATAAAGAATAACATAAGGATAGACAGAAATAAGGATAGATTAAACGAAAAACAAAGAATAATATATGGATAGACAGAAAATGGGGGTAGAATATATGAAAAACAAAGAATAACATATGGATAGAAAATGAGGTTAGATTGAACATCAGAGAATAACTACAGATAGAGAGAAATTGAGGAAAGAATAAACGAAAAAAAACAAAATGTAACATAACGATAAACCAAAAAATGGGATAGAATAAACAAAACATAAAGAATAACATAAAGATAGACAGAAAATGAAAAGAAAAAAATAAAAGACAAAAGGCGGAAAACTGGGATGGAATAAATAATTAACACATAATAAAATAATGATAGAGAGAAATTGGGGAACGAATAAACAAAAACCCATAAATAAGAATAAAGAATATTCAGAAACGTTAAATATACCATAAGGACAGACAGATAAGGAAAACGATAAACAACATGAGGAGTGACAAGAAAATGAAGAAGAAAGGAAGGAAAAATGACTTTCATTTAAAAAATGGATCAGAAAGAGCGTAAGAAAGATGGACAATCATTAATTTAGGGAAAAAATGAAATGAAAGGCAAATAGGAGGGAAAACAATAAATACATTTGAATTATATGTACAGAAAAGAAAGAAAGCACAGATAGAAAATAATGAATAACACGAGGAGAAGGAAGAAAAAATATGGTGAATAATTACAGTTTAATGATAAAAATGAGGCCTCAAAAGTCGGCCGAATTCTTGGTGTAAATGAACAAAATTGCGGTACTCGGGCCACCTTTCTACAACTTTAGATCATCATTTCGAGCAACACATTGCAGAAAACTCCAAAAACGAGTACTCGCCAGCGAAGTTTACATTTTACTTGAACTAAAACATACCTGTAGTACTATGATGAATGCTGTAGTCGATTTAAAGTCCTCAAATTGTCAAGCATTCCAAATTACAACGGCCCCCGAGCAAAGAACGTCCCTGAAAAATAACCAGAAAAAAAAAAACATTTAGCCCTAGCTGTATTTCAGGACTGACGCTGAAACACTTCTCTATGCATTTCTGTACTGTTTTTTTTTTAATTCTCAAACTTTAAACCATCTGGTTTTGAAGTAAAAAAACAAATCCAGAGTTCCGCAAAGTAATTGAAAATTTGAAGAACCACCTCTGTCAAAACTGATCCAGACGTTTGAAGAGATACCAGTCAATTCAATTCAAATTCAATTTACAATTAAGAATAGTCAAACACTCTCTTCCTTTAAGAAGTGTCTCAAAACACACATTTTCTTATAATCATATGCTCCATTAATATATTAACTTTTTTGTAATCCATGTATTCTCATTCTGTTATTTCTGTACATGCATGCATTTATTGACCTGTTCTGTATTTCTTCTACCTTCTCTAAAATGCGCCTTGAATCTTACGAAAAGGCGCTTTATAAATGCAAATTATTATACTATTATTATTATAAACAAAAAAAGTACAATAACATACATATAAACAATCAACAAGACAGTAAATTGAAGAGGAAAAAAGCCCGCACAGGTTGAGAAAGGCATGACATTTGTCATAGCACGTGACCGAATTTTGTCACTTCGAATGAAATTCACTGGCTAGTCATAATATTCATAACTTTGTTATTCATTGTCCGATTTACTTCAATTCTGTTGGACTAAATCTAATGCGTTTTAATCAAAGCAAGAATTTTCAGGCTCAGACGCAACTGCCGAAAGGACGAGTCAAACCTACGACCACGTGATTCACAGACCGACGGCCTATTCATGAGACTACATCTGCACATAACATAAAGTGAATATTCGACAGATCACCTCTCATTTCGTCCGTGTTTTCACGAAGTCACGGGAGCCAAAGGTTACTGTTTCATGAGGATAAATAAATCCCAACATAGCGCCAACTCAACGGGCAGCCTATCGAACAACGTGTTAATTCTGTAGAAGGACACGCTTCATCTGGTGTAACAAAATCTCTGGCTCCCGTCACTTCGTGAAAATATGGACGATTTGCTCGAATTGTTTATTTTTTTCACAAAATGTTATAAGCGTGATTTCTCAAGTTCAGCCGCGTCAATATCATAATAGTTCTAATCATGTATCCGGTCAATCATGTAGATACCAATTCAATCTTTTGAACACCATCCATCGATGATGACGTAATCTGGACGCCATTTTGTAAATTTACATTACCTATTATGATTTCCTTATCCATTATTGAAAAATACCCATATTTACATGACATGAACGTGAAATGACCCTTTACCAAATGCCTTCGTCATAGGTCATATGAAATTTAAAAGATAAAAAAAGCTTGAAGCAAATTGAAAAATAAATATTTCGATGATATAACACAACAGTGATTGTTCATGAAAACTGAAAAATTTTGGTCACGTGTTATGACGTACGTCACGCACTTCTTGACTATTTACTTATTACAACTCATTGTTTTTAAAACACGGATGTAATCTATTCCGTAAAAATAAGACGAACGCGAATTCAATGCTCCTGGCACTGGTATTGAAATCGAAACAGGCTTGTTGTAATGTCCACACATTTCAATACACAGCGCATGGATCTTTTGTCCCATGTCACACTTAATTTTACGGAAATAGATTATATCGTGTTTTAAGAATCCGTTTTGCGCTAAAGAGTTAAAAAAAAAAAGGGAGGTCAATACAATTCTTGCATAAAACCTTGAATCATCTTTCAACAATCGTCTTCTTATCTCGACTTGCGTTAATAGTAGGTAAAACAGCACTCAAAGTGTTGAAAAATATATACCGTATACAAACAAACAAAAATATAGAGAAAAGAAAAATTTGAGGAACGTGATGACAGAATTTTGGCATTGTGACGAACGGAGCCAGGAAAGTTGGATCATGAGGTGGCTATAAAAGTACCCCTCTCATTATTTTGGCCCTCCCTCCCCTAAAAAAAGACGAAGATATAGAGCATGAACGTGCTCATGAGAACTCCTTTTCTATTAGTCTTTCGTTGCTGGAGTCAGGGCGCCACAAACTCACATGCCCAAATTCTCGGGGCAACAAAACTGGGCCATCGGGCAAGTAAATGAAATTGCCACTTGCCAAATGGGCAAGTAATGGTTTTGGAATCAAATAGTATGAATTATTGACTGTCAGTGAATTTGTTGTGAGAATCTAGTTGCAAGATCTATCATTTGACCAACTTCACTGACAAAAAAAGCCAAATCTTATGCCATACATTATGTGTGCTGCTGCGTTCATGTTTTGGGCAAGAGAAATCGATGTTTGGGCAAGATTTTTTGAAAAACCACTTGCCTGTCGGGCAAGAAGTGCAAACAATTCGTGAAGCACCCTGGCAGTATATTTTAAAATTGAGAGAGATAGACAGAGACTGAGAGAGAGCACCAGTCATTTCGATGACCATGATGGCATTGGCGGGGTGACTGTACACTGCAAGATTGTTGGTCAAAAATATTGTTGAGCAATCCCCTTTCTAAATTTGTTGGTCAAAATATCGCCTGTTGGTCAAACAAAGTTATTGCCCAACATGAGTTGAGCAAAGTGTACAAAATTGTTGGTTAAAAGAGGGTTCGAGGACTGCTGGTCAAAGTTTTGCCCAATAGTTTGGTCAAACGTTTGTTCAAACCTAGCCTTACTCACGGCTCACAAATGTACTGAGTAGTATTCATATTCACATTACATAATCTTTAACAAAGAAATAAAGCTTTTAAAAATTACTGTACTTTCAGTCTTCTAACATCTTTTAGTTTTCTACCATTTTATTCATGTGTAGGCGATTTTCAACTCTCTTTGTTTATTTCTTTTAATTTTTATTTTCCTCTCGTATTTTTTGATAAGACTAATGCCCCCAAAAGTTGGTCAAACGAGCCGCCGCAATGAAATTCGAAACAATGCCTCAACTCAAATGCAGTATGATTGCAGCAATCTTGCGATGGCGTATCGAGAGGATGAAAATGTGGGAGAGCTCTTAATTTAAGGACTGTGGACTTGAGCCCTTAGAGAAAACGTTCTTTGGTAAGTTATTGTTGAATATTTACTTAACTTCAAGTTTAATGATGCATGTACGAAGTAAAATTTACATTCACTCTGAACGTGTACCGTACGTACGTACCGCAGCGGAGGGATGTGGCCTGGCTTCTCTGCGACAGCCCGCTGTGTGGCGTACCGTACCCAGCCCGCCCGGGCACTTTCAGTGCAGGGGGTACCCCACTGCAGGCTAGACCTTGGCCTTGCTTAGTTCGAAAGCTTCAAACTTACTCATGTTACTTGGGGGTCTGTTTTCTTTAACTTTTCCCATTTTGTGTTACACCCAAGAAGTATGAGAGGGCCAAGAAAATGACCAAATAAAAAAAAACGGCCCCACAAAGTAAGTTTAGAGCCCTCGGACGTGCGACTAGGCCTACATGGTCATGGTTTGGCTTCTTGAACTTCCTTGAACCTAGAAGTAGAACCTTGATTCCTATTGCAGCTCATCCATAAGCTATACTGGAATGGAGTGTTTGTGTGGTCATGGCTGTTGGTGATGCCTCAATGATATTTACAGTTAAAAGTGATGAGTGCGAGTAAAAATATAGCCTTTTGAAACAAAGTTAAAGTAATGTATGATGGGGTCACATTAATTCGTATACTTTTTCTAGAGCATTTTTGGATCGTGGTACCGGTACTTAGCAAAATATATCTCTTAAAATACAAAATTATTTTCTAAAATCTTGGCACGAAATGAAACTAGATATTTTAGGCTTCAAATATTTCTAAAAATAAAATTAATTCACGAAAGAATCACGGAGATATCGCGTTATCAAAATTCGATTGACGAAACGATCGCATTGCTCCATGTTGGAAAATGGCGAAAATTGTCAACAAACTGTGTCATATTAATTCGTAGACCCCGTTTTGAACAAGATTTACCATAAAATTGCTTCTATCTAAGATGCAAAGTTTACAGTAGATTGACCACAAAATATCAAGGAATCGAATGGTATGTCTGCTTACTTACAAATTTGTTTCTGTCCGAAAATTGGAAGGATTCAGATCAGTGTCGCGGGACCCGTGTTTTTCTGCAAATGCAAGCAAATCTGCCGATCTTTTGGCAATATTTTCATTGTTTTTGGTCCTTTTGCTAAGAAAATTTCCAGCTTAGGCAGATATTCAACCCTCTTTACGATGGTGATGTCAGATTTGTAATATTTCATCGATTTTGTAAAAATTCATATGATGTACGAATTAATATGATGCGCGAATTAATGTGACAACACCATAACACCAGCAGGAGGCTGCAGAGCCAGATATTTCTAGCCGCTTGGAAGGTGGTGAGTGCATGAGTGTTTGTTGTTGTTGTAAGATGTATTATATGAAGAGCTATGTATTTGGCTATTAGCGATTTACCGTATCGCATCCGGACTGGTTGATTATGATCCCTAACAGCAATTTCACAGATTTTTATAGCAATTTTGGCATTACATGTATTGTTTTATTGGCATTATCATGAACAAACAAATCCTAATTTCAATTTTTTCCAACAGTATTGGGGTAACATGCAACAAAATATGTTTACATGGTCTTTGTATTGTTTTTTTTAATATATATTAGAGTTCAAAGTCAATGTCATTTTAGTCATAATTTGCTTTGCAGGATTGCAACAAGATATAAAGTCAATTCGTTGATGTATGTATTCATAAGCCCATGAACCATGGTTAGATTAATTATATTTTAAAGGAAATACATATATTCAATGTGCATGAATCTTAATGGTTGAAACTCTCCATCTACAGGCGTTAATGATCAAGTGCTCACCTTTGGACAAATGGAAGGGCTATCAAGTTGTAGCAAATCTTTGTCAATTGGCTATTTTCTTAAATTTGATCCGAAAAACAAGAATGTCCCCCCCCCCC
>BQKZ01000230.1:48222-58977 GCA_036244855.1 Temnopleurus reevesii | reverse complement strand
GCTACGTCTAACATTAGGTCGTCCAATTACCGTTTTGTCCAATATTCATTTCGTCCAATAGCCGCTTTGTCCAATAACCAGTTAGTCCAATATCCTGTTCGTCCAATAGCCATTTCGTCCATTAACGTTTGGTCCAATAATCAATTCGTCCAATAGCCATTTGGGCTAACATCACTCTGTCCAATCTGGACAATCTGATGATTGGCCAAAGTGACACTAAACAAAGCGTTAATTGGACGCAGTAGGACTAGACCACATGATGATTAGACGAATAGGCAATTGGACAAAATGAAGATGGACCATATGGTTATTGGACGAAAGGGACATTGGACAAATTGGTTATTGGACAAAGCGGCAATTGGACGAAATGTTTATTGGACGAAATGTTTATAGACGAAGTAATGTTGGACGAAGCGCGTTTGGACGAAACGGTCATTGGACGAGATGGCAATTTACCGTTAAATGTGCTAGAATAGACAGAAGCGTAGCCCTTTATTGGCTTTTAATTGTTCTCAATCTTCAGATCATTGAAATTGATATCCGTTAGCTGACTAGCTGCTTGCTGTATTAGCTTCAATGCGAATGATATGTGCTTGCTCTGTGTGAAGGGGCTCGATATTGCAAAACGGAGGATATACTTCTCCTTGAAGACAGATGATGTAAGGTAGATCTTCCCCGTCTTGTTGATGAGCTCGAGGAATTTTATATTCGTTTCATTATAAGCGTCCTGCGTTTAATGAAAATTATGTAGAATAACAATCCAATAGCACCAGTCTGAGGATAGCATGTGCGAATATATTGATCGGGGGGGGGGGGGGGGGGGGGGGGGGGGGGGGGGGGGGGGGGGGGGGGGGGCATTGGGTGCTCGAGCCACCAGGTTCAGAGTTCGGGCAAATCAATTTGGTAAAAAAGGCGCAAAATATTTGAGGGCAACAAATTTAAGCTCATGAGTTATTTCATTCAGCTCTTCGTTTAATATTTCCCCCATTTTTGTTAGTCTTTTTAAAGACATAGAAAAGATTTAACTGGCAAAATGTGAACAAATTTTTGTGATATAGGTCTTTGACCAAGCTACAAGTTGAGGAATAAACGTGTGACATTTCTCGAATAAAACCCACGTATGAATTTGTCTACGTGACCAACTTATGGATGAGTATAGGGGTGCTTTAGACACTGTGAGCAGAAGGGACCAAGGGGCTGGGAAAAAAAGTAAACAGCCCCTGTTCAGGCATTAACAATAGCTGGTTGGACACAAAAGGAATTTCCACCCTTCTTATTCTGTGGAAAAGTGGTAAACAAGAGTCGCATCTGGAACTTTCTTTCGTGATCATTAAGCTATTGTGAATGCTTAAAGTTCTTTACATTTATCCCTTCTGCTCACTGTGAGAAACTTCAAGATCATTTCCTTACCTTTAATCTGAAGCAGACATGACTGAATATGGCATCAGCACACAGCTCGAAACGTGGATCGTTGATCAAGAAGTCGGCAAATTCCTTGACCAGACGAGATTGCTGCGATGAAAGATTACAGAGAAAGCTTTTTCAATCCAATTTGTCAGAAAAGGAACTTAGACGATACCCTAGCTACTGTTTGTATTCATTGGAAAGCTGCACTCTCTAGCTTTCCAATGGTACATAACTCAGCAGTAGAGGGCAGTATATAGTGAAACAAGAACATATTCATTCTACCTTGCAAACAGTGTTCAATGGTGCAAAAATGCGACTTAGGGATATTTAAAAGAGAACTCCATCCAGAATTGATCTGAAGTCAGCAGTGAATGGAGAAAAAAAGATGTACACACTGAAAATTAATTTTGAGCAAATTCGGAAAAGCTGTTTTTCCGCCTATGTGTTCTGATAGCACCCACCTCTGCATATTCTCTTACACTGAACACACATGGGCGGTATAGCATTCAACCACAGAGTCGAGAACTCTTTCAAATCCAGAATTACATGCACTCTTTAAATTTGAAATGCTTGTTGATGTGGCTACACTATACTATTATTGAGATGGAAAATCATTATTATTTTTTTTTTTTTTACTTTTCTTTATAAAGAGGGAAATGTGAATCTTTGTGCACAAGTAAGTGGAGAGTTCTCCATGATGACATCACATATTCTACCACCGTTGCCGACTCAAGGATGCCCATCAGCGATGTACAGTAAATGGAAAGTTTGAAAATGAAAAAAAAAAGAATTATACATCAATGGCTGGGGGAGTTACCCATTCCGAACTTCTTTATTTTGTTATATTCCCATATTCCTTTGTTAGTCTCTGATGTCTGATATTTCCTTTATTGATGATAGACCAAAAGCAAAGCGAAAAGGAGAGATTAAAGAATAACAAATACATTAAAAATTGAAATGACTGAATACCTGAATTATATAACAATATAAATATAATTTGAAAAAAAAATAAGACCCAAGAGAACAATTCTTACAAAAATAAAAGTTGATCTGTAAAAGATGGCTGACGACGAAATAAAGTAATATAAGAATAATTACCTTTCTTATGTGATTTTGTAACCCACGAACTCCCATCAGTCTTATGACAAACCAAAGTTTTAGCGAGCGGAACGGTCGGGTAAGATTGAAACTCCAGTGCTATGTATAAGAAAGGTTTATAAGGCAAGCAATTTTATACTATTTAATATACTTTTAATAGATAATATTATAAATGTTGCCATATTACATTGAGAACTGTTGTATGATTATTTCAGCACAAAACACTATAATTTTATAATTGTACCTTTTTTTGTTGTGTGTGTGTGTGGGGGGGGGGGGGAGGGGGTCAATTCATCTTGATATATGATGATTCCTTTTACCTTTACCAGTTTACTGTATTCGATGTAAAGCACCCCTTTTGCATTAATTTCAGAAAATGAGCCCTTTTATCTCCGAAACTATCAAGAAGTAAAGATAATGTAAGTCGTAATATACCCCGATTGCCTTACTAAATATTCATGATTGCTAACGGATATCAATCAACATATAGAGTTGATTGATAATCATATATTATATATATATATATATATATATATATATACATTTCATTGATCCCGCTTTAATCAGTATACGGTCCGATTGTGATTAAACCTTCCATTGTTTTAAACCAATTCTTCCACATGAGCTTTAGGGCCATTATCTGTGACGAGTGTGACCATGAATACTGATATTTTTTTGTGGCTACAAAATCTTATTTGATGGCGGAAACAATTATTTTGTATCCATTTTTCTCAATATTCATGAAGAGTAATAGATTGCTTTCTTTATGATCTATAACTGTTGATCACGTCATGGATCACTGAACATTGATTTCGTGTGGTGTGTGTGACATCACACGAATCACACAAAATACATGCCCAAGGATCTGTGACGTGATGACGATCGGGAACGAGTCATAACTCATTTTAAAAGCAATAAGTGACTCTATAATCTTTCCCAGTTAAAAATAAGATTAGGTTTTGAAAAAATACAACTTGTGGTCACACACCTCACAAATAGTGGCCCTTTAATATGGTAAAAAAAATCGTTTGGATCCCCTAAAAATGATATTTCTAAAAATAACGTCGGTCGGTCGGCTTTTTAAAAAAATGTTTAAACACAATTTACACAATTCATTACAGAAATAAGACTTGGAAGGAAGGGAGAAGCCAAAGATCATCTGAAAATAAGTTTTCCGATTGCATTCCACATGTTTCTATACATATGTAATTTTTGCTGTGAGTGAAAAGTGAAAAAAAAGAAAGAAAAAACTTAAGTTCGGGTCATTTTCAGAGGGTCGGTTGGTTAAGGGCATCCAGACAACTTTTTTTTTTTTTTTTTTTTTTGGGGGGGGGGGGGGGGGGGGCTAATCTCTGTGGTGTTATCATTTTTCTACATCGTCACCCTGTAGTCCACATGATGCTTGTCTCTATCAATAGGCAAGTAAGGAGGATCGACGGCCAGCGAGCTCTCCATAGTCTCCCGATCCTGTACCCATAGAACAGCACAACTCATGGAGATCAACATCGTCTTATGTGGGCCACAGCTGAAGGAATCTGCAAGCTGTGTATCGAGGAAAGGATTCAGAAGTTGGATTAAAATGACATTTATCTGCTCATGTTCAGTGGATGTGGAATATATTATTAAAGATTACAATACTGTAATTGATATTAATACATTTTTACTAACATTATTATTATTATAATTACTATCATTATCATTATCATCATTAATATTGATATTATTATTATTATCATTATTAGTACCATTATTATTATTATCATTATTATTATCAGTAATCAGGTAATGTTATTATTTTTTAATATTACTATTATTATTACTGTTATCAATATTATCCTTTGTTTATGTATTTATTCATCTATTTACTTTTTTTGGGGGGATACTGCGCTCCACCCCCTCTTCCTAAGCCTATTTCGTTAATGGATAATTCTGAGACGAGTCATTATTTTACAACAAGCGGAGAAAAAGGCCTACGCCATACATATCCGTTTATTTCAGTTGGTAGAATTGAAATGAAATAAACTTTATACGAACAGAACAGAAATCATGCGTAATTATGCATCATAATAAAGGAAGAGACGATTTCTACCTACTATCAATACTAGGCTATACTTATGTTAGTAAATTGTATGACTTAAAATGAATCTGTTAGAACGGAAGCACTTACAGAGAGCCAAAATAAAGCTAAATAAGATCATTCTTATCTCCGGGAAACACCTGCAATAATCATAGCATGATAAGACTCTTTGGATGTTAACTCGAGAAAGTAAGGACAAGTGACTAAAAGGAGAATCTACCCGAAAATGATTATTCTTCTAGAGGAGCATAAAATTAGATGAACAGAACAAAAAAAAATGTTTGAAAACAAATTGGACAACTAATAGTAATAAGAAAGTTATGAATGTTTATATATGTTAGACAAATTGGCAACTGATGACGTCATAGGTGCACAACTGACCATTTATTACATTCATGTCAATGTCATAATACAATAAAATGTTACTTTTTTCCCCCAAATATGATTTTTTGTTGTTGAAACTTTAATCCGTATGATATATTTATGATAGATTTTTATGTAGATCCACTATTTGCTAGTGTATACATTCATACAAACTTTGCAACTTTCTGTTAAAATGAAGAATTTTGCTCCATATTTATAATGAAAACTCTGGTTAGTTGTGCACCCATGATGTCATCAAATTGGCAACATCTCTGGAAATTTCCACTGATTTGCCCATTTTTTCAAATCTTTAAAAAATTCATAACTTTTCTATTACTTGTCCGAATTTCTTCAAAGCTTTTTTGTTTAACTCACCAATTTTATTTCTGCTTTTGTGAGAAAAATATTATTTTTGGGTAGACTCAGCGCGTGTCGAAGTTTTTCTATAGCGATTTTATGTTACAGGCCTCTAGTCTAATAAGGCACAACTGCATTGCTTTCCGCTTAAGTTTGATTGGCTGCCCTGTCTATAAGGCTAAGATGTCTGGGTGATCACCGGATCGATGTTCATCATCTAATGTCCTCAGGTGGAAGTTTTGAATGTGATATGGCACGGCTAGACAAACAACATCCGGTGTGTCACTGGAAGTTCACCGTCTTAGAGAGTGTTACAAGAAAGTTGCAATTTATCGCAAATCAACTGCAAATCAGTTGCAAATTGAAGCAGAGATTTTCATTCGTGTACTCTCTGCGTTTTCGACAAAATCAAGACGCGCATGAAGCAACTGTTTTGATTGGCACATGCACGCACAGACTTGAGGGGATGATATGTTGCTAGAGAACTATGATCAATTGCAAACTGCAAACTGCAATTGAGAGCAATTTTCTAGCAACACACCATAAGTCTGAATGGACAATACGACTTCTATGTCGATGGTATTACCTCAATGCCTTTCATCAAATATCTAAACTCCGGACAGATGAATGCTGCACCAGCAATGGCGGCATCTACATGAACCCAGATCCCCTCATCGTTACCTGAACATAATCAAGAGAGTAAGATCTGTTTTTACATTTAACAAAATATAAAGCTTAACAATGCTAAGCGATTGCAAAAACCGGTTTAAATGTACCGGTATGATTCTGCGACCCTTCTTCTGAATGTAAAAATGAGTATATCTGAAATGACAGAAAAAAAATTCAGCATTAATCCAAAAAGAGTAAAATGGTCAGTAATCAGAAAGAACATTAGGGACCTTTAGCATGTACAAGACGGTATGGCTGATCACAACGTTAGCTCTAAGGTCCGTTCCAGAAGGGTGCACCAACACAACACTACTTCTTGAATGGACCATAGAGCTAACGTTGTGATCGGCACTACCGTCTAATATGCTAAAGCTCTCTATTGCTTCAGGCAAGCGGAGTGGCCACACGGTATTCGCCGAATCTCCCCGCAAAGGTTTGTCCGCGCATTGTGCGTTGTAGTAGGCGGCCAAGCTGTCGCTGATGAAATTGTCAGTGTTAAATAGCTTGTATGCTGGACCAATGAAATTCTAAAATTCAGGCGATTCCTGGCATGGCTTGGCCTTGTTCAGATTCTAAACACTTTTTGAGAGCGATATATATATATATATATATAGGCCCTATGCTCCTGATCACTTTTCATTTTGTTGCTACCAGACCGAAAGAGGGCGCGACCCCGAGAATGCACAGGAGAGGAAAAAATCTCGGTTTCATGGACCCAACATTCTCGCGTTTTGTACGAAGATATTATGATCACGCCATCTATCGGTCGCGCTCATATGCAGTATAACACTGAGGAGTACACACGAGTAAATCATCGTCATACAGGCTAGTGAAAAATGACACCCAATCAGACATTCATTATAATAAAACCTATTTATAGATTTGTTTTGGTTAAATTACAGGGAGCGATCGAAATATCACGCTATTTTGAAAAAAAAATACTATTCAGTGGCACTTTATCTGCTAAAGAAAAGCTTTGGCGGCTGAAATAAGACTAATCCCGGAAATGATCTTAGAATATAAAAGATTCCATAAATATCCGAAAAACTTTAGAAAAAATTCTCCAGAATGAAAATAAACAATTAAAGAATATAAATTCCGACGTCATTTCATTACATTTACACCGACTCCAGACAATATTTTCTAATTAATATTACATTCTAAAGCATTATTTTCTTATGCAAATTTACGCCTTCCCGAAATTAATTGCTAGTGAATTATCTACTCGTGTGAAACCTGGGGTGCGCAGAAATTACGAAACCGTTCAGAATAGTTTGACCAACAGCAGCAAATGAACATTGCACCGACTACATCAGCAAATTTTTATTTCGATTCTTGACAATAATTGCTCCTAATAGCCCTTTATGGTGCTGTCACATAATGGTTGTTTTAACTTGCGTATGCCCGGTTTATGATTAATATGGCAAATATGCTCGCGTAAAGATAATCGGTAAGTTTACTTACGTAACGTGAAACATACCTCGTGTAAAGCGAAGTTTTTGGGAAAAAATGTAAGTAGAACAGTTCGAGACCCATGTCGACGTCCAGGGGCCGATTGCTCGAAATGGTTTTTGCTATCCCCTTCATGCTAAGAGGTGTTAACTTCTTGCGCCATCCTCGTAATATAGACATACGACTATGTTAAGAGGGTGGCGCAAAAACTTAAGACGCCTTAGCATGAAGAGGATAGCTAAGACCCTTTCGAGCAATCGGCCCCAGTTGTCTAAAATAATGCCCCGAATTCATCCAAATGTCGACATTATACTGAACGTTGGACGTACGCATAACGTATTGATATAGAACGATGGGAAACTTTTGATACATCGGGAATTACCTGGCTTGAATAATTTGGGTCACCTGCAATCATGAATAGGCCTATGGAGATATTTTCTTTGATATCATTACTTTAAATAATGAACTATTCAACCCCATTCATTATGAGAGACTGGACCCGATACTCACAGATAGGTGCTAATTCTGCAAGATCATCGAATGCTAGTGTTGAGGTTGTTCCAAGCGTTGTTCCAAGCTATAACAGAAGGTTGGGATTGAGAATCATTGACGTATTTCGATGCGAGTTTATACTTATACTCAGGAATGCCACTAATTATTGTGAACCAAGTCTGAAAATTAATAATCAATAATAATAGCGCGGATTGATGTAGCCCTTTCCAGTCAGTTTTGACGGTTTAAAGCGCTTCCGATATTGTTACCCAGTCACTGAATGGCAATTCAAGCCTATAACAAAGATATTATAATCACTAGCGTCAAGGCAGCCAGATAGGCGCTCACACCATCAGAAAATGTGCTGCTGTCACCAACCGGTTCCCAATTACACCTGGGAAGAGTTCAGCTTTGTGGATATTTTTTTTTTTGCAGAAGGACGTTAACGCCATGGGCGGGACTCGAACCGCGGCCCTTAGAATTTTGATGGCTGAACAAGTGTCGTGTTCGTGTGAATAGATGCCTCGCCGCTGACGCGTCTCGTAGTCTGGATGGCAGCCGTTTACAGGGCTATGGAGCACAGGGTATTGCAGCCAGCAAGTAGCCTCGGCTAGAGGCTATAATCAGCTGTGATCTAGATTTGGGGCAGCATGTTTCTCTCTTGGCGCAGGCCAGAATTCCTCCCAGTAAATCCTGACCGTAAAATGATGGCTCCTCAAATTTCATATCTGTATGCAAATTGTTCTTGTTTACTTTGCTCTTTCTAATGATGTAGTTTTTAAAAAATAATTTTATTAAAGAGGTGCCGTATTGTAGTGTTTCTGGATCACCTCACGACCAGAGGGTCGCAGGTCGAATCCTATACTCATGGCGTTGATTTCTTTCAGGAAGAAGTTCACCTACACTGAAATGGCCGGTGCGCTGGTGTACGCCGGGCTAAAGTCAGTATAATAACACAAGGTGCCTTGATCACTCAGCACAGTGGATATGTGCGATATGTATATATTGCATCTGTAATCATTGTTATTAAATTCTTGTGTATCGCATGTACGCCTCGTCTTGTGGGTCCAATGTCATCACCATATGCTACATTGTGGTAGTGTTTGCCCTTTTCTAAATGTGCCTGTTTCATTTCAGCAACGAAGTGAACACTGTGAACAGAAGGTACCAAGGAGTTGGACGAAGTAAACAGCTCAATTCAAGCCTTCACAACAGCTTCATGAACACAATAAAGAAAGAAGCTTCTGAAGCTTATTCACAGAGTAGATGCGACATGTTCAATGTTTTATAATGTTACGGGATGAAATTTATTTTGTGTGCAACTAAACTTGAATGGATTTACTTTGTGCAGAGCCTGTGTCCCTTACAGTGCAAACAGACCAAAGAATAAGCGGGTTTACTTATATATTTAAACATGTCTATAGTGGCCACTGTCTATATAATAGTGACCACCATTTTGTATTGGCCACTTGAATTGACTCCCAACAGGTGGAAATACATGTTATAGAACCTGTCTATAGAGGACACCTGTCTACAGTGGCAACTTTTCCTGTTTCCCTTGGGGTGGCCTCTGTAGACAGGTTTTGACTGTATATTCAAATGTATGTGCGTTTCTTCCTACCAAACGTAGTTACGTGGTATTCCTTAAACCGTTTGATAATAATGTGTCTTGGAATCCAGCCTGCATACATTACTTGTTGTTATGTCGTGCAAGCCTCGGGCAAGCTTTAGCGTGGCCAAGAACAACCTTTGTGTTAAGGTATGCATAACAAATTTATTAGTAAACTCAGCTATTAATTTGATCATGTATTTATTTATCGTATCCGCACGTCACGATACTCACAAAAATTGGAATCCTTCCTTTGGACCGGGCAATGGAAATTCCCTCGAGAAGTGCTTCGAGCCGAAGAGATCCGCCTTTGTCTGTTGGTAGGATTTTGGTTCGAATTCCGGTCACAATTCCAGCTCGCTCCATACAAGAATGAGCCTGGAACAGCATTTGGGGTAAACTCCATATATAAAAAGGATTCAACATTTTTTATTAAAGGGTTACTATTATGAAAATACAAGTTGATCTGTATTGATGTATTATACCTTTATCTATACCCTTTTCAGTGAAAGAGAGCCCAAATGTGTTTCATATATTTTATAATATTTTTTTCTTCATTTTTATGTTGGCTTAGTAGGGAACGCCCAAACAAATTTCTTTCGAATGTCAATCCTGTTGTGACATCACAAGAGTCAAGTTTGTTCACCTTGCTAGATCATGTTTCAGATAGAGCTGATTCTGTAAATAACAAAAGGAAATATGTGGATCAATGCATGGATTTCAATTCAGATGATTGCGCATTCCAATTCCCTTTCATTGATCCACATATTTCCTTTTGACTTTACTTAACGTTGTAATAGTTAGTCCGATTTTTGTGCCTAGTTAGGGTTAAAATGAGCCAACGATTGACACTTGCTAGTATTTTCTTAAACTTTTCATTGAATGCATTTGTATCAAAATAATCATTTACAAAGTTGTTTTCTTTTAATTTTTTTTTGAAGATTTACAGAAGATGTTACAGAAGATTTACAGAAGATGTTGATGGAATCTCAATCATAATTCATTCATAAGGAGAGTTTGCAATGTAGAGTAGAAATCTAAGAGAAGATCGAAGGTAAAGGGGACAGAAAAAGAGGAAGTAGCATTCAAATGGAGATGGATGGTGGATTACAAATGCTGTGTTTATTATTAGGTGGTCTGTCATATTTGACAGATCACCTACTGTCTTTCAAAAAATTGCGCGCGCGGACGGATACGCACGCGTCATAGCACGTTTCACCATTAACATTCC
>BQKZ01000230.1:0-38043 GCA_036244855.1 Temnopleurus reevesii | reverse complement strand
CCCCCCCCAATCCAAAACTGCTTCCGGCGCGCCTGCAATAGACCAATTTCCTAATGTATTCAATTTTACGCACGTTTCGCTAACAAACGTGCGTGGTAATTTGTAATAAAAAAAAGATACACAACAACAACAACAACAACAAAACAAAACAAAAAACAATTGGACTACAAAACTTTGAAATCCAGTTTGCATGCATAGCTGTTGTTATGTTGGACAAGTGAACTGTCAATAGCAACATTCGTGTTAGAGGTAATGCATAAAGTTTGCATCATTTAGTGAACTTGTCTATTCTCGTTATAGAAGATAATTGCAGATTGAATGTATATATCTAGCTGCTTATTCACAGGTCGTGTGTTCGAGTCTCCATTATTTTATTTTCAAAATCAACATATCATTTGATGCATTTATATGCATTTTAATCCTCGAATCGTGTCAACGGCATGCAATTTTCAGTTTACCACGCCTCATTCACGCGTACACGAGGAATTACCATGATTACCGGGTAGGTAGTAGTAGTAGTAGTAATGGTTTATTTATTGAATCACAATTAAAATCATTTCTTGCAGCCAAAGGCTGAATTGCAAATGCATTTACAAAAGATCTTTTAAAATACAAAGAATACACATATAAGTAAAAATGATAAGAATACACATATAAGTAGAAATGCAATAAAGAATGGCGTACCAGATCTGTAGCAATGGCAGTGGTCAAGAAAACGATATTGCAAATTTGGATTTTTTTTTATATGATTCCAAATCATTATATAAGTGAACATTACTAATAAAATATACTGATATATGGACCAATTTGACATTCAGATCAGTGTTGAGAACTTAATGGTCACCAGACGTTTGTTCTAGCTGCATAAGATCAGATAATAGATCAGAATAGTAGAAATTGACAGGAAAACAGTCTCGAGTGGCATATCAGACTAATATAGATTCCTAGGGTGTTTACTCGCGAAACGCCGAGTAAGTACTGGGTACGTGTGAACAGTGTGTATAATTGGCAGTGTTTTTTTTAATAAATCAACTCTTGGAAGCGATTCAACGAACCAACTGAATAACACTATCGCCAATTTCTTTGCCCGAACTAAAGAATCATTGATCATGTTGATCGGGAGAACAAGTATTCGACCCATCCTATCTGTGGTTCGAATATTCAGCTCAGTCCCATTTCCATTGACATTAAATATGCCACTGGGGATTTGAGGGTTAATGCTCAACTGTTTAACTCCTCAATCATTCCCCTTGCCCGAAATGAAAAGAAAGAAATTGATCGGTGAGACCAATCAATCAAGCTAACCAATCAGTGGTTCGAATCTCAAGCTCAGTCCCATTTTCATCGACATTCAATTCCCCCCCCCTCTCCCTGGGGTATAACACCACCGCCATTTCCTTTTCCTGAACTGAATAGGAATTGATCAGGGAGCCCGAGCATTCGACCCAGCCAATCTGTGGTTCGAATCTCAAGCTTAGTCCCATTTTCATTTACATGCAATGCCCCCCCCCTCCCTGGGGTATTAGTGCTCACCTGTATAACACCACCACCGTTTCCCTTTCCTGAACTGAATAGAAATTGATCAGGGAGCCCGTGCATTCTACCCAACCAATCTGTGGTTCGCATCTCAAGTTCAGTCCCAGTTCCATTGATATGCTAAATATAGGAAGAAAACAACACAAAACATTGAACATAGCAGGTCTATATGCACGGAATTACTCGTATGGACTACCTACAATTTTTATTCCTTTGACGTAGGAGCTCTGCCGACTGATTTGAAAGACAAAACACTTTATTTACCCAGGGTAAACACTTCAACAGTGAGCTATTCTTCCAGCGGACATAATGTTGTTACTACCCGTCTCAATTCCTTAATGCCGAGCGCCCGGCAAGAAGGCAGATGTTTCCATTTTTAAAAGCCTGCTGTGACTCGGCCGGGAGTCGAACCCACGACCTCTCGTAAACGGGGCAGATGCTCCACCACTGAGCCACACACGTCCACTTCTGGATCGCATGTTACGCAAATGAATATTTCGAATCTAAGTATTCCTGATCGAGACAACATTCCTTCTGGCTTCGAGTGCGAATATTACAGATTCCAAACATACACGTTTCCTACCAACGAGCGTAGTTAAGATTTTCAACCGAAATTGAACTACTGTAATTCAGTTTTGAAAGAGAAAACACTTTGTGCTTCTGGTGTACATAGACCGGTTTACTAATGGATGCACCTTTCTTCCGAGCGATCGTAGTTACGTGGTATTTCTTAAACCGCTTATATCGTGACATTCAGTTTGCGTACAATACTTGTTGCTAGGTCGGGCAAGCTTTCGGGTCGTCAACAACAACTTTTGTGCCCAAAGAACGCAAAAATATTGCATCTATTAGTAAACCGGCTTATTTCAAACTCTCTCCGTGGATCTCCTTTTTCAAAGTAACAAAGGTCGTCTTTAGGCCATGTTTAGTATGTCCTTGGTACGACGTGAAGACAAACTATTTGAACCATCCATAGTTACTCAGGAAAAAGGTACAACTTTTGGCCCCTATACTGTACACAATTTTAGATGCAAAGAAAACATTTTCGGCACAAAGTAGGGGCATTCGCTCCATCAAAGTGATTTGGATCGCGATTCCGAACATCGATGTTATTTAGGCAGCTTTCGCACTACAGAAGTGATTCAAATCGCGAACCAATTTCGGAGCCTTTGAAGACTGACAGGAGCATACTTCGCATGTGCAAAGTAGAAAATTAAGGGAATTTAATTTAACAAAATGTACGAAAAATAAAGCAAAATTTAACTGCGAAATATTTCTTGGACAACAAATGAATAAAGCAATCCCTAAATCAAGATAATCACATATTTTCAGTGCCATTTTGTCATATCATTAAAAATTCATAACTTTTTTTTATTACTTGCCTGATTATTTTCTGCTCCTGTGGAAAATGTTTATTTTTAGACTTTTCTTTTTGAAGTTTGTCCCCATCCTGTAGCAAGTTTTTCGTAATGCTGGTTAATTACAATACATTGTATTATATAATTGTCGCAAACCTTTTGGTAGAGTTACTCATGTATCTGTATATCACGCTTAAATCTTACCCAAGCGCATGAAGGGGTTGTAAAGGCTGCCATAAGTTGATCAGCTGTCACGCTCGGAGCAGAAGTTCCCATTTCAACATATCCATGATAATTTGGATTCGAGTTTTTAGAAATCTGATAAAAAAGACGATAATAATTTATTTCTAAAAATCATTTTTATTATTGTTACCATCATCATCATTAATAATCACTATTATTGTTAACATTATTACTGCGCCCCTATAATTTTGTCTTCAAATGTTTTGTTTTCGATGCTGCATTTTGAAATCAATTGAAATCAATCATTGTGATTTCCAAAACCTCCCTTTTTTAAATAAATCATCAATGTCAATTTTGCCATCCATTTGGCAATGTTTACAGTAGTTTTTGTTAAGGTGCATGCTCAAACGATCATCTAAGCCAAATTGCAATAATAGATAGTTATCAATTGATAGGGAAAAGACAACAATATTGCACGCCTTAACGTTTTGAAATTTGATCGTATGTTCAGTAATTTGCAAACTGAAATGGTATGAAATGATCAAAAACATCAATTACATGTTATAGGAAATATAGCAGCAGTTCTTGGTGTCGTCAAATTTTTGTCCTAAATATTTTCACAAATGCCCATCACCGTGAGCAAAAGGGACAAAAGACTTTTGGACAATGTAAATGACTTCATTCAAGCATTCACAATAGCTAGATATACACAAAAGAACATTTCACTCTCGCTATTCTGCGGAAATATGTCAAACAGTCGTCGCACAGAATAATGATTTTTTTTTCTTTAGTGTGTATCGAGCCTGTGAAAACATGAAGAAGTTGCGAATACCTGAATAATAATAATAATGAATGGCTTTTATATAGCGCTTATCAACTCTTCATGAGAATTCCCTAAGCGCTCTGCAATTGCAGCATTATTACCCTGGCTTTAACCCGGCAGCCACCATGCAGCGCACTTGGCGTTTCAAGGAATAAATATTCCTACCAGGTACCCATTTACCTCACCTGGGTTGTGTGCAGCACAATGTGGATGAATGAAGTTGATTACTTTGTCCACATCTTTTGTTCCATCTGCTTACAGTACATTTACACTTATAAACAGATAAACACCGAAGGATTTTTCCAAGTGGTACTAGACATGCGATGAATCAACACAAATGTTTTTTTTTATTGTCAGTTCACATTATGTCGGCTATAAATGTTTAATGTCTGTATATGAATGGGTTATTGTTATCTTTTATATTAGGTATAAGATAATTTGTCTCGCACCTCTGAGAGATGGCGTGTTTAAATGCCCTATTATTTATATTATTATAAATTATTATTATTATCATTATTATCATTTTTATTATTATCCTGACAGTGATATTGCTTGTTCAAATCAATCAAAAGTATATATCGCGGACATGAAATGGATTGGCTGTTCAATATGTCACAGAACTTGAATATGTGACAATTATATATCTGACAAGCTCAACCATACTATAGGTACTTCTTGTGTGTATGTGTGTGTGTGTGTGTAGGTGTGTGTGNCTATAGTGTGTGTGTGTGTGTGTGTGTGTGTGTGTGTGTGTGTGTGTGTGTGTGTGTGTGTGTGTGTGTGTGGGAGAGGGGTGGTGTGAATGTGCCATTTGACTGAAAAGTAATTGTTAGATAAATGCACCAAGGATTTGAAAAATCCGAGGTCGACAAATTAACAAAAAAATCGCCCTCTCCGAAGAGCTAACAAGTGCAAAAAGGTCAGCAGGTAAAATTAGGCCGGTGCCCCTGAGGAATTTGTGCGCCTCCTGAGGAGCTGATAAAGGAAAAAATGTTCATCATTCTGTTCAAAGTCCCCTCCTTTGCCAATATGCGTCTTTTTTTAATAATATTTTTGCTTCTAAGAAAAGGCACAAAATTCCTCCAGAAGCGTAAAAAACGATTGGCATACGCTCGCTCTTTGACACAAAGATTTGAGTGCTATTTTTGTTGAACGTTACTGAACATTTATTTAACAGTAAAAAAAAAAACAAATCAAAGAATTGCTGGTCATACGCTATAGATACGCAGTTCTGGCGCTCTTTTATGCTTGCCATACGTTTACAACACGCTATTCGGGTCGTTAATTGCTCTCGAATTCCGTCAAACTTGATTACGACAAAAATTGAAAAAGCAGCGCATCAACAAATTGTAAAGTTTAATCAGTAAAATAGTAAAAATGTTGGAAATCGGCAGATAAGTAAAGTGACCCCTAATTATTTTGAGTCGAGGCTGGTTATAAAAGTATAATAATGATAGTATGCACTTATATAGCGTCTAATACCTCTCTAGCAAGAGTCTCTAAGCATGTATTGATGCATTATTACTACGCTGGCTTTAGCCTGGCGTACACCGATACTGAAAGGAAAAAACAACTCTGCCACGTACCCATCTCTCTCCTGGGTGGAGTGCAGCACAATGTGGATGAAGCTCTTGCTGAAGGAAATTAACAGCATGGGTAAGTTTCGAACCTCCGATCCTCAACAGGCAACAGGCAGAACCACTACACCATGACACATCCACGGATTGATGCAGAAAAAAGGGACGTGCTTCTTTGAAGTGATTCTTTTTTTAAAAGTGATTCTTACATTTGGAATGATCCTCTTCCTAACATCCGCCATAACATCTTCCCATCGATCAGGATCCTGAGGAGCTTCGAGAGGAAGCTGATGAAGAAGATGACCAGGTTCAGTACAACCTCCAGGAGACAGTTCATCCATATTATTCCAGTATTCAGCAATCAATTCACTTACACCGCCCGTAAATTCTTTTAAATCCTGAACACTCCCCATCGCAGCGAATATCGATATATATATAATGACTAACTTTTCGAGTTATTGAAACTTTCTCTAGAACACCAGGATTAAGAGTGCGAGAAATCTTTATGAATCATATCACTTCAATGAGAGCGCGGACTTTGACTTTACCTAAATTGTTTTGCTCGGATGATTACCATCAAACATATGTATCAATCCGATCATTTGTGTCTTGAATCTTGAATGTTGAATGAGTACACTCACAAAAAGCGTAGGCGTTGTCCTGTAGAGGGCTTGAATGTGTTGTGTATCATGCGGTGAGGGCGGTTGTGAGAAAACAATTTCCTTACAGCATCTTTATCGACGAGGGCGGAGTCGCAAGTTTAATTCAATTTACACATCAATAGAGAACATATACAAAATAGAACAAACATATTTGCTCATGTACTCACTGACAAAGTAATATACTATTTTGCACCCGCTGGTGCAAGAGCTACGATTTTTAGGATGGAGTTATGCACCATATGGGTGGAGATATGCACCCAGTGTTTTCGGAACTAAAGATATACGCCACATGTTGCGTGTGGAAGGGGCTACCTGTACATTTATAAATGTCGTGGCGTGGAAGGGGGGGGGGGCATGATGGGCATAGACCAACATGACCAACGAAATGTGTATGTTTTTTGTTGTTGTTGGAAGTGTGCTTATTTGATATGGGATATTGTTTTGGACAAACATGGTTTGCTGCGAGCATGGCCGAAGACTTGCCGAAGATGACGTTATCCTGACTAGGGCATTTGAATAAATCATAAAATTGACTTTTTAGCTCACATATACAGGGTGAGTAAAAAAAAAACCCGGTTCCCTAACTTTGAAGCCGCCCTGTTCAAAATATACAATTATTATCCCGGATTTGATGGTATATCTGGATAGAGTATTTTTAAAAGAACATTTTGGTACAATTTTTATTGGTATTTTTGCATGCATGACTGCACACGAAACAAGGTGTTAAAGGTGTAAAATCTCACTTGCGCCAAGTGGCTGAGTGACGATGAATACAAGATGAAAAAGGACATGTGTCCCTGGACAAACAAAGGGCGCGAAAATACACACCGACATGCACACACACACACACACACACACACCTAAACACACACAGCAAACCACACAGTACACATCCACGTAGATACACAAACCATACACACACGTACCCACACACACGCGCGCGTGCGAACACACCAGTGTAAAATTCAAGTGGTAACAGCTTATCGACAATTTTACTATCATGATTTAACCAGAGAAAGTCTGACCAAAACCCACACTGCATGGACACACAAACATACACAATACACACGCGCGCGCGCTCGCACGCGCACACTGGCACCCATACTTGTACAAAATTACACTGTAACATCTGTAAATGAGAACATGATTAAGATCATATTTTTTAAAACATGCACATTTTTTTTTTTAGAGATCAAACAATTGATTTTAAGTGCCCGTCACTCTTAGTTCAATGTTGGCTGTATGTCGATGACGATCAAATGAATAAATTCCAAATCATAATCCTCAACTTGTCTCCTGTTCCTGTCGATACACATTTGTGCACGATGGCGCCATATTGGATGGAACATTCCCTGAAATGCTCTCCCTGTCGTTACTCCATTTTTTTCCAAGGCTCATCTGCCTCTACCTCACTACTCCGTCGTGGCTCTGCGATATCTGCAGATGGATTGGTGAATACTGGAGACATCCCCACAAGAAATAAATAAATAAACCCCACCCCACTCGCNCCCCCCCCCCCCCCCCCCCGACGCTCATTCGCTTTGCTCCCTCGCTTTGGCCTCTTCTCGACATGATTTTCGGGATTGTGCCTCCCTTCCTCTTCCCTATGGGTCGACCCACAGTACCCACAGTAGTGCTTATACCCAACATCGCTATTCAAGAAATTATACTCTATAATGTAATATAGTTTAAAGTTTTTCGTTGACACGACTTTTTGTTGTTATATCATACTCAGTTGACTCAGAAATTGATTGACTTTCCATGATTTGCAATGGAGTTCAGGCGCGCACCCAGGATTTTCATACCCGGGGGGCTGAGCCCTAATTTGGCGCCCCCGCCCCTCCTGTCTAAGCTGACAAGCAAAAAAAAAAAAAACAGTTCTCACCTCAAATTTTGCGCCCCCCGGGGGGGGGGGGGGCTCAGCATAATTTTTGGCGCCCCCCGCCCCACCTGGCCGAGCTGACAAGCACAAAAAAAAATAAAAATTGGCGCCCCCGGGTGGCTGACAAGCAAAAAAGGAGAGAGAGGCTTCCCCTTGGCGCCCCCTTATAAGCGCATTTGGTCACAATATTTTGGCGCCCCCATAGCCCCCCCCCCCACGGTGCGCGCCTGGAGTTAAGTCATTGAATTTTGCTCATAAGTCCACTGATAAAGCCTAAACATATTCCAATCACCAGCTCACTCACTCATTCAGGACGTCCTCATGCGGTTTTCAACGTACAATTTATTACGCTAGTTCGATCACCCCCCTCCCCTTAAAAACAAGAATCGTTATATACGTTCAATTTCTCAAAATCGGCCTATTCAATATGAGATCCGTCATGCAAATGTGCATGCAGCTGTTTCGATATCATTACCTAATGATGACGTCATCCAGTTGCCATTTTGTAGATTTGAATTTCCTACTATCTGGTAGGGATCGCAATATCTTAGAGAATTAAACAAAATTTTCATAACAAATCATCCAATTTGCTCAAATGTTCACAAATTCATTTGTATGATTTTTCTCCATCTCCATTAAAAGGAAACCAACCCCTGGAAAAATCAGATGAACCAACTGTGAAAATTTGAGCAAAATCGGACAACCCGATCAAAAGTTATGAATTTTGAAAGTCACAGAGAAATGACGATCCCTACCGCTCATGGGGATCCGTGCAATCAGCAAATTCGGCGGAATCTGTGACGTCATGATGTCGGACAACTCCTCATTCACTCTGTCATGTCTGTATACAAAATTTCACATTTTCTTCCTTTTTTTTCGGAAAATTCAACAAAATGACAATTTTCGGTTGGGGTACAGCATTTCTATATCTGTATATTGGCTCTGCATGTATTTTGAAAAGACTCTAAATATTACATTACTCCATTTTAACAATTATATGTACAAAGTGAAAGAGAAGTTGTCCGACATGACGTCAAAGATTCAGTTCGTGTTGCCGATTGCACAGATCCCCATGAGCAGCAGTGATCGTCAAATCTCTGTGAATTTGAAAAGTCATAATTTCTGGACGGGCCGACTGATTTATCTTAAATTTTCACAGTTTGTTTATTTGATTTTTTTTCATTCAATGATTGCGTGATAATTCCCGGAGTTGGTTTCCCGTTAAAGCCTATGTAAAGTATGGGTAAAAGCGCAATATTTTTATCGCCAAATTCTTTCTTCAAATCTATAAAAAATCAAATATAGTATCATGAACATGTTGCACAAAAGATTGTGCAAAAATGAACGAGTTTTGGAAAAGCTATAACCTAAATTGTGCAAAAGTGCCGTGTCCCCCGACACTAATTCATTTTCTTTCTTGATAAAGGGCAATTTCTCATGCACAGAATTGGATGAAAATTTCAGAATTGTATTGTTGTGTATACCTTTTTATCATTCTATTGTCAAATCTCGGAAATAACTTTGTATTATGCCCGATAATAAGCAAAATATTGTTATAATAAAAATAGGGCGCCAAGTATGATTTAACGGTCAAATTCAAATTTCGAAAAAAATCAGGTCGTAGAAAATAATGCTTTGGTGTAAAAACGTGTATAAGAATGATATGTCATGATAAACATCCCCAAAATCTTAATCTCTACCAAAACTATACTTGGGCTTTAACTATCTAGAATGGGTCTGCATGAGCAGACTAGTATAGGAAAAGTTCTGGAACAAAATTTTGGAGCTGGGGAATTCCAATGTTTGGTGTTTTTTTTTATTACTGTTGTCGCAAATTATTCGGAATATCTAGAGGCAATTATTCACTATAAAACGTGTAGTGTATTTTGGACCTTGGACAAACAGGTTGTTCTGGCTGATGCAAAGTTTGATACGATATAAAGGCGGTAAATTTTATTCCCACGTTTGGTACAGTATGCAGTATATGCAGTGATATAAACTTCAGGATTCAAGGTAACAATTCATTCCATACAAATGATAAGAATGACGTATATGTGCTAAATTTGGAAGAGTTTTTGCTACATGATTTTATACACTTGCATGATTACTATTCATTGCTTTTGGATTTGTGCATACTAGTGCATGTTGTGTGTCAAATAATTATTATTGATACTCATAGATGGTGGCATCACCTTATCTTGGTTAAGCTGCAAACATTTTGGTTTAATAGTGGGGCAGATAACAGCAGATTTTGGCCTGAATTGTGCATTTTTACCTACAAGCATGAAATTTGGCACAGAGGTAGAGTATCGCAAGAGAAACATTTTCAGAAGGGGAGTTACCTGAAATAGTTCAAAGGTCAGCCGTGGCAGCCATTTTGAAAAATGGCTGCCAAAATCAAGTCCCCAGATGGAAATAGGCAATTTTAAGATGTGGAACGGACTTTTATTGTGTCAAAAGTGAATGATTTGTGTTCCTATTGGTCCCTAATAGCTTACTTATTTTTTAGAGATGCATTGTGGGTGTTTCTCTCATTCAAAATGGCCGCGAAAGTGGTAAATACAGGAAATAGTTGGAGATTTTGACCCGGAAAATTTGATATTTTACAAGGGAATATAGCTTTTGCAATTAATTGTGGACATAATAACTTAGAGTAAACTTTGTTCTTCTATTTCTGTAAGTTTCAGGACTAACACTCCGTGTTATGTATTTTTAAATAATTAAAAACCTCCTCCAAAAAGGTTGCCCACGAGTAAATCGATTGCTCGCAATGGATTTTGGGAAGGCGTAGGTAAATTTGCATACGAAAATAATGCTTTAGAATGTCATTTTGATAGGAGAATATTGTCTGGGGTCGGTGTAAATGTAATGAAATGACGTCGGAAGTCATATTCTATAATTATTTTTTCCTTCTGGCGAATTTCTAAAGTTTTGGGGCTATTCCTTTAATCTTTTATATCCGAAGACCATTTCCGAGATTCATTGTGGGCGTGGTGCTAAATTATCGGTTAGTCTCATCTCAGCCGCCAGAACTTTTTTTGAGCCGATAAAGTGCCCCTGAAAAGAGAATATTTCAAAAGTACATGATTTTTTGATCCCTTGCTCTGAGTCGTCTGCTGCGAAACCATTGCCGATCATTTTTAAGAAAGAAATTGTTTTTCCATATGTATTTCATTGTTTTCACATTTCTAATGTATTTCTATGTTTTTTAAAACCATTTCCCTCATTGTTTTTATCAAAATCTTTTTTTTAAATTATAGATATGCTGAAAATAATTAATTAAAATTATTGCAAGCAAAAATGACAATTGACTGAATACAGTATTAACATTCATTGTGTATATGAAATCAAGTTTTATTTCAAGAGTTCAATATTTCAGCTGAAAAATCATTTTCGTCCTACGATCTGGTCATTTACGAACCTTTATGACTGATATCTACTATTATACAGACTCAGATATAAACAATTATATATCTACATATAAATATATGACGAGCTGAAATGCACAAAAACTAAAATGTAAAGAAATATTCATGAAAGTTGCACTTTATTTTATCTTCCAGAATCAACATTTAGACTTGGAATCCAAAGGCTGATCCAATTTTCAAGCTAATTCCTTCAAAAGGAAGCAAAGAAGACGCAATATACTGTCCCTAGAGTGGTAGGTGTTCCTCTGGTTCATTCAAGTTTTTATCAAAATACAGTCAAACCTCGTTATAACAAGGTCCTTGGGACCAGAGAAATCATCTCATTATATCATAACCTTGTTATATTCTCACCTCCGGAAAAACATGCATTGCGCTAAACAGTTTTCGCCATAAACTACCAACTACCAACTACCGGACTTTTTATTTCTGATTTCAGTAAGGACTCAATATAATAACCCATTCAGGACAGGAATTATTTAACAAAAAAATTCAATCACGATTCCTTTCTTAAATTGGCAACACTAAAAATTTCAGTTCTCTTTTTAGAACATTCCAATCATGTTATGTTACTAATTTGCGTGGAAAATAGTGATTTTCAAACGATGTCTGCATTGCCAATTTAAGGATTTTTGACAATTTTAGTGACTATTTTCTTGAAAAAAATCATCTGCATCCAGCAACAAATTGTGACAGAATAAAAATGGTCAGATTTTATGTATAATTATTTTTCTCTTTCTGCTCNCGTTATAACAAGGTCCTTGGGACCAGAGAAATCATCTCATTATATCATAACCTTGTTATATTCTCACCTCCGGAAAAACATGCATTGCGCTAAACAGTTTTCGCCATAAACTACCAACTACCAACTACCGGACTTTTTATTTCTGATTTCAGTAAGGACTCAATATAATAACCCATTCAGGACAGGAATTATTTAACAAAAAAATTCAATCACGATTCCTTTCTTAAATTGGCAACACTAAAAATTTCAGTTCTCTTTTTAGAACATTCCAATCATGTTATGTTACTAATTTGCGTGGAAAATAGTGATTTTCAAACGATGTCTGCATTGCCAATTTAAGGATTTTTGACAATTTTAGTGACTATTTTCTTGAAAAAAATCATCTGCATCCAGCAACAAATTGTGACAGAATAAAAATGGTCAGATTTTATGTATAATTATTTTTCTCTTTCTGCTCATGCATCTGGTACACCTTTTAGAGCACTACATAAAAAGTTATTGAACCAAAACACAAAATGTGTTTTATCATCCTGAAGTGTTAATAAAAATTCAAATTAAGGTTTAGGCACTTACCATCCAGTATGAGAAAAAGTAAAATGCTGACGAAGCATGGCCTGATGGAAAAGATAATCTGCAGAAGAGAAGAAATGAAAATAAGAAAATGATTAGAGTTAGGATTGCTTTTCCAAAACCCATAGAAAATCTTCAAAGATTTTTTTTTTTTCTTTTAAATCTTTTCTTGGTTAAAAACTTGAAAATCAAAAGAATTAGAAAAAAAAAAAAGTTTGAAGCAAATCGGACAATAAGGAAGTTATGAATATTTTAAAGTTACAACTCAACAGTTGTCTGTCATGCAAATTGGCAATGTTGTGTCACGTGATATGACAGAGTTCATGCACTTCTCTGCAAGCAGTTTATTATATCTTTTGGTTAAAAAATACACCCTTTTAAATGCCTAACGCAAAAAGAACACTTTTTTCGTAGATATATACATAGGGGCAATTCCATGGAGAGGTGGACATTGCACTAAAATTTCAAGTTCATCATATGACAAAGAAATGTATTTTTATGTTTAACCCATATATTGAAGTTCAAGAAACAAAAAGAATTCCGTCATTCGCTTGAATATTTTCTGAGATACAGCTTTAAACATGAAAGAGATTTTTCAGTCCTCCAAAGTGCTAAAATTTATGCCTAACTTGAATTGTGATTCATGGAATGATAAATTGGAATTGGGACTTCCTTTAATCCAATTCATACTTTCCATTGGGTCTATTTTTGATTCCCAAGAGGAAATTTCAATACTATCTTTCAAAAATTTCCATCATCATAGCAAGCGTTTACACTTGATCCATGTAACGCGAGTTACCGAAAAGGTGCATTTTTTCAATTTTGAGGAAAGTGCATTAGAGAAATTTTGTGGGAACCCTAATTTTCTAAATTCATCATACCCTGATTCTGGAAGTAAACTTTTTTCCTGGATAAGTACTGCCATTTTTATAAAAAAATGACATCAAAATGTGTAACGCGAGTTACCACAATGTAACGCGAGTTACCGGCTAAAAATAGGAGTTCAAGTCAACATGATCAACTCTTAAGTCTGCAGTCATGTGAACTTGATTAGATGCATTATTGTGCAGATTCTGGCAGTACAATTGATCTATGAATGTCTAACAAAATTGCTGATAGTTGAATGAATGCATAACTTGCATAAATTGACAACTTTTGCCAAACTTATACAGCTTGGAAGAGTCTGCGAAGATTACTTGGATGGTGTGGAAAGTCGATGATGACAGATTTTTGATAGAAATTGAGAAGAATAGGACAACAGATGAGCTCTTTGGGCATATCAAGAATCTAGAGGGGAAATCTTTAGAGCAATTCTTCATCAAGAGAACATGTAGAATCTTGCAATTCTCCAAATGTGAAGGCCACAGTGGAAAATCAAGATGATCATGTTGCTCTCCCGCAGATAGACTTTTCAGAAAACTTCAGGGTAAATTTCAATCTGCTTATTGGAATCAGTGGCAGGCGACTCTATGTACTGCAGCCATCTGGCACAAAGGTATGATGCAGTCTTTTGGTGTAGCCTCCGACAACCTGGCCAATTCCCCAAAAGATGCAATCATAGCATAAATGGACACCTTGTTTGATCATTTGCACTACATGAATGATGCCAACAAAAATTAATCTCCTTTCTTCACTGAATAGATGCTTAATACTTGTAGGAGATTGGTATGCAGTAGTATGCATTGGTATGCATTATGACTGCAAAGTGTTTAGTTCTAGAGCAAGCTGGGAAGATTGGGACTATATATACGTCCATGTAACACCAAGCGATTCAATTAATCTGAGTTAGAACATGCAACTCAAATTGCATAAGCTTGAACCTGCTAATAGTAGGTGCCAACATGTGAAAACCATACATTACAAATGAGCATTCCTGTATAATGTTGATTGATAGCAAAACATATTTATTCAAAGAAGAATGTGTAAAAAGCTGTTTCACATTTGAAGTGTAATCTATGTAGGAGTAAAAAGATATTTTACCACTTTTTTTCGACTTGCATTGTATTTCTAAAAAAATTTAGTTTCTGAGAGAACATTGCTTTTTACAATGAGGAGACTTCCTTTTGCATTAAGATAAATCTTAACTTTTGCAAGTGTTTTGCAATTTCTTTTAACTGCCGTTTTTACACTAGTACAATGTATCAACTGAATGGCCTGTATTACTTTACAAGTGATAATTGTTGATGAAATTTATGAAAATACAAAATATTAATGCAACTTCAAGCTTTGAACTGAAGGAAAATGATTTTAGTTCTGATTTGTAAGATATTATACTTGTCTTTGGGCTCAGTTCTTACAGTGCTTGCTGAAATAACCTGGTCAATTCACTTTTCTATATTTCAAGTTAGCTAACTAGCTAAACTCCTGAAAGACAATTGAAATTTCTTTAAAATAACTGTTCCAGATGTTCATATTATTCAAGCTACAGAAGTACATATCTGTTAAATTACTCAAATCAAGATTCAGTGCCATTGAAATATTTCTATGACCGTAATTTGTGCAAGTCAATTTAAATGGACAAAGTGTAACGCGAGTTACCGTAACGCGAGTTACCGATATAAATGCTCCCTGCGTTTATCCAGTTTGTCTTTTCTTACATTTTGTTTTGTTGCTATAAAGGTAATAGCCCACTATCAACTCCAGGTAGGAAAGTTTTTATCAATTCTGTCTAGTATTAGGAGAATTCGAGAAACCGTCTCTCAAAAATTTGACCATGTCCTTTTTTCGTAACGCGAGTTACCGAAATTCAACGATTCATAATTATTATTATGTTTGTCCTGTGTTTGTTATATTCATGTCATTCAATTGGTCTATGTCTCATCTAATTATGATAATAAAAGTAACTTGTAAATCCTAACAGATAAAAAGATATTGCTCATTATTCTTCAATGGTACCCATTATTTGTAACGCGAGTTACCGTGGAATGGCCCATAGGTACAGATATATTTATTGATTTCAACCTTTTTAAAGATTTAAAGTGCATGACATATGTCATCACATGTGACTGAAAGCAACGTGCTATGACAAATACAGTAATTTACGAAAACCACCTTCAACCATTATCACTGAACTATTCATAACTTTCTTATTCCTTGTCGGATTTACTTAAAACTTTGTTTGATCAGTACATCTGATTTTCCTGCTTTTAATCAAAGCAAATTTTTATGGTGCAGACCAACTGAAACGTCGAGAAAAAAGGGTTCAAAAGATAAAAGGGAATTACACCCAGACAATAATGTAAGGTCAGTAAATGAAGAAAAATAAGATGAACAAACTGTGAAAATTTGAGCAAAATCAGACAATCCGTTCAAAAGTTATGAATTTTCAAAGTTATCATTTCCACCTGTGCTGGACATCCTTGAATTGGCAACTTACAGCTGATAAGCATAATCTGTGATGTCATACATGGAGATCCCCTCATTCACTTTGTATATAAATTTATTGAAAATGGATCAATATCATATTTCAAATGAGGAATCACCACCGTTCTTTCTGGAATGCTTGCAGAATTGATTTTGCTATGATATATTCAACCAAGAATACAAAATCCTGTCTACTTTTCTGGAAACAGAGGAACATGCGAAATTTTGTGTACAAAGTGAATGGAGAGTTCTCCATGTTGGCAGCCATTTTGTGCCTGTACGTTTGCCAATTTAAGGAGCCCATGAGGGCTGTACATGTTTGTAAATCAAGACTTTGAAAATTCATAACTTTTGAATGGATTATCTGATTTTGCTCAAATTTTCACAGTTTGTTCATTTCATTTTTCTTCATTTAGTGAGAGCAATTTAATGTGTAAGTGTATAGTTCCCCTTTAAGGTTGTGGCATTTTCATAGGGTTGGTCGGATGAGGGCATCCAAACCATTTTTTTGCTTCATGCTATAAAAACCATGTGATGATAATCTAGATAAATTGGATAAATAATTAATTAATCAATAAGATCACGAGAATGGCCAAATCCCCCCCCCAACAAAAAAAAAAATCGGCCGGGCCAGTATCATCAGGTTTAGCAGTCACGCAAAACTTAAAGCCCAAGTAAAGTTTGGGTATAAGCGAATATTTTTTCTCACCAAATTTTGTCTTCAAATCTTTATAAAATGAAAAATAGTATCATGTACATGTTGCACAAAAAAATTGTACAACAATGAACGAGTTTTGGAAAAGCTATAGTTGTGTCCCTCAACAATAATCATATATTTTCCTTTTTTTTTTGATAAAGCACAACTTCTCATGCACAGAATTGGATGAAAATTTCAAGATTTTATTGTTGTGTATACCTTTTCATCATTCTATTGTCAAATCTCGGAAATAATCTTGTATATTCCCAATAACAAGCAAAATATTGTTATCACCAAGAGAGGGCGCTAAAAATATGATGTAACAGTCAAATTCAAATTTTCACAAGGATCAGCTTGTAAAAAAAATATGCTATAGCCTAAAAATGTGTATAAGAATTATATGTTATGATATACATCCCCAAAATGCTCATATCTTGATCTTTACCAAAACTAAACTAGCTATAGCTTTTACACCACTCTCGTAATGTATTCAAATGTTATGCATGTTTCTTTGTCAAATGCATAATGACAAACTATTTGTTCATCTGATGAGGAAAAATGGTACATGTACTTCAATATGAATGTGAAAATCATTGCAGTGGTTATTGCTAGGTTGGGAAAGCTTCATGGGAGTAGTATTCTGACTACTCTACTCTCATTATTTGTTGACAAATGAATACACAATTCACCTTGGGGCAAATATGAATAGATTTTAATAATTTATAAAAGTGGTTTATTCTCTGGGTAAATTAGTATCTCCATATTCAGAAGAAAAAAAATTATCTCCCTCTTCGATTTTATAATGACGAAAGCATCCCTCTAGTAAAAGTGAGGTAATTTCTCATGTTTTGATTCTTGCAGCAAGATGGCTATGAATGGCAGCTATGTTCCAGACATGTCTATTGATGATCCCATGATCCACTGCATCTCCTTAGAAGTAACAAAAGATGAGGAAAACAGGAAGTTTACACTGACAAAGATTTTCTGGACGCAGAACCTAGCCTCAGGAATAATCAGAATACAAAAAACACTGAAAAATGAGCTCGCCTTTTACAAGCCCACGCTTCGGTTTTCGATGCCGGTTGGGAGGGGAAATCCGGAAATACACAAAATGAAAATGATGGAATATCTTGGACGCAGAGCGGATCCAGCGGAGCTTCAGCATCACGCAAAAAGTGCAAAAGGAAAAAGACAGTATGTCTGGGTCGAAGAAGAAGCCATGATGTTTTGGGAGTGCAGAGCTTTTATTGGAGCTAATGTGGTATCTGTTTTGGCAGAACTGGAAAAGTGTGGAGGGTATCCACTACTTATAGATGGTATTTTAAAACAAGGAGAGGGGATAGAGCAGGTCACTGTAGAAAATGCTGGTCAAGAGAGGAATGGAGATGAATATGCGAGTGGAGAGGGTGCAGGAAAAGTACCAACAATAGAAGAGAGATTGAGAGTGGAGAGAGCAAGAACCGCGAGGGAAAGCGATTATGTGAGGGCAAATGAAGAGACAGCAAGAGACGAGAGGAAAAGAGATGGAGGGCAACCACTAGTAGGGCAAGTGAAGAGAGAGTAAGAGATAGAAGGGAAAACAATGGAAGGGCAAGCGAAGAGAGAGAAAGAGATGGGAGGGGAAGCACTATTAGGGCAAGCGAAGAGACAGAAAGAGATGGGAGGGGAAGCACTATTATGGCAAGCGAAGAGAGATAAAGAGATGGGAGGGGAAGCACTACTAGGGCAAGCGAAGGGACAGAAAGAGATGGGAGGGCAAGCACTGGAAGGGCAAGCGAAGAGAGAGAAAGAGATGGGAAGGCCACCACTAGTAGGACAAGCGAAGAGAGAGAAAGAGATGGGAGGGCAATCAATGGAAGGGCAAGCGAAGAGAGAGAACAGGATGGGAGGGCAAGCACAAGTAGGGCAAGTGAAGAGAGAGAAAGACGGGATGGGAGGGCAATCAATGGAAGGGCAAGCGAAGAGAAAGAAAGAGATTGGAGAGCAAGCACTGGAAGGGCAAGAGAAGGGAGAGCAATCAATGGAAGGAAAAGCGAAGAGAGAGAAAGAGATGGGAGGGCAACCACTAGTAGGGCAAGTGAAGAGAGAGAAAGAGATGGGAGGGCAAGCGAAGAGACAGAAAGAGATGGGAGGGCAAGAGAAGAGAGAGAAAGAGATGGGAGGACAAGCGAATAGAAAGAAAGAGATGGGAGGGCAAGCACTGGAAGGGCAAGCGAAGAGAGAGAAAGAGATGGGACGGCAATCAACGGAAGGGCAAGTGAAGAGACAGAAAGAGATGGGAGGGCAATCAATGGAAGGGCAAGCGAAGAGACAGAAAGAGATGGGAGGGCAAGAGAAGAGAGAGAAAGAGATGGGAGGACAAGCGAATAGAAAGAAAGAGATGGGAGGGCAAGCACTGGAAGGGCAAGCGAAGAGAGAGAAAGAGATGGGACGGCAATCAACGGAAGGGCAAGTGAAGAGACAGAAAGAGATGGGAGGGCAATCAATGGAAGGGCAAGCGAAGAGACAGAAAGAGATGGGAGGGCAAGCACTGGAAGGACAAGCGAAGAGACAGAAAGAGATTGGAGGGCAATCAATAGAAGGGCAAGCGAAGAGAAAGAAAGAGATGGGAGGGCAATCAATGGAAGGACAAGCGAAGAGACAGAAAGAGATGGGACAGCAATCAACGGAAGGGCAAGCGAAGAGACAGAAAGTGATGGGAGGGCAAACAATAGAAGGGCAAGCGAAGAGACAGGAAGAGATGGGAGGGCAAGCACTGGAAGGGCAAGTGAAGAGACAGAAATTGATGGGAAGGCCACCACTAGTAGGACAAGTGAAGATAGAGAAAGAGATGGGAGAGCAACCAATGGAAGAGCAAGCGAAGAGAAAGAAAGAAATGGGAGGGCAATCAATGGAAGGGCAAGCAAAGAGAGAGAAAGAGATGGGAGGGCCATCAATGGAAGGGCAAGCGAAGAGACAGAAAGAGATGGGAGGGCAAGCACTCACAAGATTTTTTTTTGGAGCACTCGGAAGATTTCTTTTTAAATGAGCATCACTGGATTAAAACGGATTCTTAAAAGAAGAGTCCACCCAAAGATTTTACTTTCTGAGCAGAGGGAGTACCTGTTACTGAAAATATATTGACCATTGAAAACAACTGCAAGTCAGTAATATTTGTTTAATTGATATTTTAAATAATCATGTGACTGCTGGGGCTGTGACGTCACGGGTGCACAACTGAGATTTTTAGGCAAGTTTGCTCCGGGCCTAACCAAATTAAAAAAAAAAACTAGGATTTTTTTTTATAATTTCATTTGACTCAAATCTTTATTAATATTAGGAAAAAATAATGAAATCCTTTTTGTATTTATTTATTTGCATTAATAATTGTACAAAATAAGAAAAGAAGATTTTAACAATATAGTTACTATAAGTTTACTGACAGGAAGTGAATGACATACGTCATGACACGTGACCAATACTCATGTGTTGTGATGTATGACGTATATAAAGATTTATGAAAAAAAACCTTTTCAATCATATTGAAATATTCGTAACTTTCTTATTTCTTGTCGGATTTACTTCAAACTTTTTTATCTGTTTGTCTAATTTTTCTGCTTTTAATAAAAGCATGTATTTTTCTGAGGCAGACAAAGGTTTTAAGAGATTCCTCAAATAACAGGTCTTACAGAGGATGTTCGAAAATGTTGTTTTGTGAAATAGGGGCTTGAAACATATTGTTTGACCCCATATTAGCTGACAAAAAAATAAGGAATTATGTTGAATAATCAACAAAAATATCACGTGATGTACCGTGAATATTAATCTTCATTATATTCTATTCTTTTTATTCCTTTTAATTGTTCATACAAACTATATATTCTATCTTTTAAAATGTTATTAGTTTTCAAGAGAATGTACATGTATAAAATATCACTCAATAAATACATGTTCTTAAACTGATGTATTTTGTACTCTGTCATCATGCATTTTCATGCAAAATAAAAAGTTGGCAAATCTTGGTTACATATAGTTTTTAAACATTCTTTTCAAGCTTTTTGCTATTCTGTGAACATTCATTTTCTGATTATTACCAAAACTAGATATCATTATTAATCAACAATTTGTACTATAAAAATATGCTGCTGACATTAGAAGTTCAGTGTAAATTTGTTTAAATATATGTTGTTTCGTATATATCCTAATGGATATTAAAAGCATGTTTATGGCATTGATAACAAACTGAATTTGACCACTGAGAAACAGTGACATGGATAAGAAATTAATAAATAAACAGCACTTGGTAATCATTCTGGAAAAGGTTTATGAAATTACTCGATGAATTAAAGCTTCATATACACACCAAAAAACCCATAAACTATATTTTTAATAGGCTGGTTTACTCATACATTCAAATTTATGCAAATGTCTTACCAACGTTCGTAGTTTCGTGGTAATCCTTAAACCAATCAGTAACGATTGCACTAAAATATTTGGAATCCAGTTTGCATACATTACTTGCTGCTATGTCGGGCAAGCTTTCAGGTCTATTAGTAAAGACACCTATTGTTTTTTATTCACTCCATGATGTGTAATGGAGAGAGAATTCATATAACAATTTAAATCACTGATGTGTGAAAATGTTACAATGCGTTTGATAACATATATACAAGACAGGAATATTTAAAGCTTGTATAAAAATGTACACACAGATTTAATAGTATTTCCTATGTTGTATAGTGTATGTCCATGCTAGTTTTCAAAAATTGTCATGTTTTAAATATTCCAAAGATGGGGTCTGCCATAAAAAAAAATATTTGGCATTTTACATTCTGTTCTGGTTATGTAATTATTAAATTTATGAAAACAATGCATATGCCTCTATTTCAAATACATATTTTATCATTCAAGTGCTAAATTTACTGCATTTTGTTATTTTTTGTATTTTCATTTAAATAGAGTCAAAATATGTAATAATATAAATTGAATAAACTAAAATTGGAATTATATTAGAAGGATGTGCGTGAAATGTCGTCCATGTCTTCAATTTTGTTGAGATATTGAGAGAAGAATGAAGATGTAGAATGTCAGATGAAATTTTGTATGAATACAAATTATGATTTTGAAGCAGCTTGGTCCTTTTAGGCTCGAGTGGAGTTTGGTAAAAGCAAAATGTTTTTGTCTGTAAATTTTTTCTTCAAATCCAAACGAAATGAAATATAGGGGGTGTTGTTCAAATCAACTGCAACTTTGCGAATTGTAACACGCATTTTCATTCACGCATGGTATGCGCATTTAACAAGACACGCATGAAGCAATGATTTTGATTGGCTCGTTCCGATCAACTGCAACTTGCGATCAATTGCAACTTTGGAACAACAACCCCCATGAGAGTACTGTCAATTTTGTATGGTTTCTCTAACTTTTATTCAACTTATTATTCATATTTTGGCATAATCTGGAACATTTGGCATCTCTGCAATAATTATGTCTGAACCTGAATCTTGGCGAATCAATTACCCTCCTATCACAGGCCCCTTGTTTGCTATCGACTCTGTAATTCCACATCGACATCATCAACTTCTAAATTTAGGCCTACAATTTTGTTTTGTTGTCCTCCATCAACCGATCCTCTCAAATTGACCCAACCTGATATGTTATTTTCAAATGAATCTATAGTCATGATTTTGATTGGCACGTTCCGATCAACTGCAACTTGTGATCAATTGCAACTTTTGAACAACACCCCATAGTTTCATGAATATATTGCAAACAGGATTGTGTGCAAAATGAATGAGTTTTGGTAAAGCTGTAACCTAAAACGTGCAAAATATCTCACTCTCGGGGACCCAGAGACTGAATCAATATTTTCTTTCTTGATATAGGACACCGTCTTAAGCACAGGATTGGATCGATACCCTTCACTCCTTCTTTTGCAAATCTCGGACATAACTAGCTAGCATACTGCCGATAACAAACAAAATATTGTTATTACCAAGAGAGGGGTCTAAATATGATTCAATGGCCAAATTCAAATTTTCAGAAAGAATCAGTACACAAAAGATTATGCTATAGTCTCGAAAAGTTTTGTAAGATATCTATACCATGATAATCATCCCGTGTAATAATATTTACATTTCTTAAAGGGGAACCACCCCCAAGAATTGTCACATTCTCATTGAATAAAGAAGAATCTGATGAACAAACTGTGAAAATTTCAGCAACATTGGACAACCCGTTCAAAAGTTACGAATTTTCTTTATACTTTTGGTGAAAAATTTCTACAGAAATGTACAAAGTTTGCATAAATGGGAACATGCAAATAGGGAATATATAATGAAGATATCTTATAAGTAAATATTTGAGGAAATCATATTTTGGAGAAGAAGTCACATTTTATGACATTGATGTGAATGTAATAAATTGTCAAGTGTGCACTTATGTCATAATCGGTTGCCAATTTGTCTAAATATTTAAACATTCATCACTTTTTTTTTTATCAATTGTCCAATTTTTCTCAAACTCATTTTGTTCAGTTCATATGATTTTTATGTTTCTATTTAACAAAGAAATATAATTTTGTGGTAACTCATCTTTTAATGTCTTTGAAACTGCAAACAATATCTGAAAATATAAAGATTTCATTTCATTTCATTTTTATCTATCTTATCTCTAATAAAATACAGATCGACATAATAGGTGAAAAAAAGAGAAAATAAAATAAGATATCGATTTCTAAATTATCATACTGTATTGTGACCATTATTGAAATGACAATATAGATGTGATACCATTGCAAATTCATATTTCGAGGAAAGGGAAAGACTCAAAAAGAAGCTGAGCTTGTAATAGGTGGGCTTCACAGAGATAATGTAATTTGGAAATAACCAACTTTTTCATATAATTCATTTATCTATTCATTCATTTATTCAAGTTTTCTTTAAAAATACAGGAAAGTCTTTATTTTCAAGCAACATGGCCTGCTTTGCAAAAGAGCCCTGCAAGTAAAACACTGTTTTAGCCAGAGGATTGGAGGTATGATTGCAGCATTGGACAGTCCGAATCAGAATGACTCAATTCTACTCCAGTCCTTAGCATTACCTTTTATGAAAAAATATATTCAAGACTGGGTCTTGGTCTGAAATATTTTGGTTTGGTTAAAAGCCTCCCAGCCTTAGCTATTAATCGCGGAAATATGGATGCCAGTAGTATATCAAGTGAACGAGAAAATTAGATCGTCAGATTTTCGAAAACTGCACTATGTATATTTATCTATATGCATAATAATATATTTTTTCCTCCACCATTAAATGAAGATGATATGAAGCTAAGTTTGGGTTAACGAATTCCTCGTATCATTTCTCACAATTACACTTTATAAAAATCATGTTCCTATTCATTTTCATTCACACACTATACGAACCAATCACACTTCACATCTTCTGAATGCAAAGTTCAATATCGATTTTGGCAGAAAATTTTGTTGGAAAATACCAAAGCACATCAGCCTGCTCATTTTTCTTTCAAGTCTCCCGCAACTTTTAAGACCATTTTCACAAAAATTGGATGTACTGTTGCAATGCTACGCACTATTTTATACACCCAGATTTTGTGTACAAAATCAAGGTAAATTGTGTTTTTACAAGTAAATAATTGTGGAGTTTGCTTGTATATCATCTTTGTATTATTGTTCATTTTATGTTAATTAGTTCATTCTAACGTGTTGCATTTACACTATAGCCAGCATTCCGATAGCGAGGTTCAACTTAAACCCGGTCTAAGGGGGTGTTGCTCAAAATCAACTGCCAATCAACAGGAACTTTGCAAATTGTAACGCGTATTTTCATTCGCGCGTTTAACTAGACGCGCATGAAACAATGATTTTGATTGACGCGTACCGATCAACTGCAACTTACGATCAATTGCAACCTTTGAGCAACACCCCCTATGTCATTGCTATTTAAATCATGGGTTTAACTTTTCCATAGACCATGGCTAAATGACCATAGTGCAGTCTCGGGTTATTATAGCTAAAGTAGATAGTGATAGAAAATAACACCATGTAAATTTAATGTTTCCATCTTTTATTGCGTTGATCCATTGTGTACATATATCATGTAATGAAATAGTGTCTGCATCGAACATAGTACTGATTCTTCATCTAACTTGTAAACTAGAAAGGGTCTGATATGATAATATGTCTAAGGGCAGAAATCTAACATCACCAAATGTGTAATTTACCGGTTTATGTCCACTAATGCGCTGGTTCAATTTTGTGTGTGATTTCAGCATACAAGCTGCACGCATAATAAGCACGAGTACATTTGTTGACGTCATCAAAAATACAAATAGAGCAATTTGGGGCAGTTTTTCAAACTTGAAGACTCTTTTTAGGTAATGATAGAGCATTTTTCATTCATGCAGTGTTTTTATATAGCCTCTTAGCTCTCGATAAATGTTGTCATATTTCAATTTTCCCAATCAATATTTCTTTAAACCTCACCATCGGAATGGAATTTGGACCATTTAGTTTAGGGCTAGCAGTCGAATGTAGAAATGATTGATATTTTTATCAATAAAGATTGACACATACTTAAAACCCACATTGAACATTGATTGCACTACTGTTCTGTTATTGTTCCGTTAAAGAGTATTACCAACCCCTGGAATTACCGTGCTCTCATTGAATGAAGAAAAATCACATGAACAAACGGTGCAATTTTGTTTTGTATAGCATTGCTTTATCAATTCTGTATGTATTTTGAGGAGAATCATAATGAACCCTTACTCTACATTTAACATTAATCAATTTTAAAAAATTCCATGTACAATGTGAATGAGAAGTTGTCCGACATGACATCACAGATTCCGTCAATGTTGCCAATCGCAGGGATCACCACCAGTGGAAGTGATCATCAGAACTTTTGAATAAATTGTATGATTTTGCTCAAATTTTCATAGTATATTCATCTGATTTTTCTTTATTCAATAAGAGCATAACAATTCCATGGAGGTACGTGGTACAGTATCAAAGAAACGTATCATGGTGTAATCAAAGTTAAAGGGGAACTTCACCCAGACATTGATGTGCACTCAGTGGATGAGGAAAAATACAATGGTCAAGCTGTGAATATTTGAACAAAATCCAACAATCCATTAAAAAGTTATGAATTTTCAAAATTTTGATTTAAACCCCTCATGGGCTCCTTAAATTGGTAACGTACAGGCCCAAAATGGCTGCCAACATGGAGAACTCTCCATTCACTTTGTACACAGAATTTCAGATTTTCTTCTTTTTCCAGAAAAGTACACAATAAATCAACAAAATTGATTCTGAAATGCATGTAGAATCAACTTGTCCATATCATACTTGAACAGAAAAGTACAATTTTGTGAAATTCTGTGTTGGCAGCCATTTTGTGCATGCACGTTGCCATTTTGAGTAGACCATGAGGGGTGTAAATAAAAAAATTGAAAATTCATAACTTTTGAATGGATGGTCGAATTTTGCTCAAATTTTCACAGATTGACCATTGTATTTTATTATTAAACAATACCTGTTGAACTCTTTCATTTGAAGGTATAGCATTGAGAAAAATTTATAAAAAGTCCCATAGACGTAGACATACACGTAATAATGATCAAATGTCTTCAAAGTCACTTCTAATACTACTAAAGTGTACCACTGTCGCTTTGTTCCTGCACTTGTAATGTACCAATGGAGGTCATTTAGCTTTTTTAAAGCAATAAACGTTGATTTCAAAGCCAATAATTTTCACAGCTAAGTTTATGTACACCGTCAATGAGAATCCAGCAGTTGAGAGGTTTTTCTAACATGAAATTAAATATTAAATATTTTTATTTTATTTATTTCTTTATTCATTAGAATATATTTATACAGGTACAAAAGATCAGCAAACCGCTGTTTTACATCAATGTCCTGATAATACAATAAAATGACACAGATTGTAAGAACAATATTAACAATTAAAATGCAAAATAAATATAAAATATACAAAGAAGGTATTAAAATAATTCATGAACATATATACTAGTAATTTAAATATCTCACAAGCAAAATAGAATAATAAATAATGAAAGTGAAAATATACGTATATTTATTGAACTGATAAAAATGTAGATTAGTAAAGATTAATGTACATGTATATAAGAGAGTTATGTAAAAAATAAGTCGCCTTTAAACATTAAATACTTTTACAAAGAAAAATGTAGAATCATTAAAACTTAGATTTCTTGTATAGCGTCTTAAAAGAATTGATAGAAATCGCATTTTGTAACGCATCCGGTAACTGATTCCAAATCTGTGCTCCGGAATACATAAATGATTTTTTGAAACTTTTAAGATTGGGTTTAGGTGGAACAACATTCAATGTATTATGACTGCGTGTATTTACATCATGCCTATCACAAACCATTTCAATATTAATTGAATAATTCTTGCTTTATGCCAACATGAATAAACACTGATTGACAGTGCGTTACCGAGAAGCTGAGAAAAAAATCTCAGGCATACTCGGGTAGGAATCGAACCCACGATCTCCTGATGACTAGACAGGCGTCTTACCACTAGACCACCGAGAGCCGATGGAAGTGGCGGGCTCGATTCGTGTTATAGCAGCAGGTACTGCGTAAATATCAATTGAATGATTTTTGTGTTGGGTAGATAAATAATTGAATAATTCTTGCCTTATCCCAACATGAATAAACACTGATTGACAGTGCGTTACCGAGAAGCTGAGAAAAAATCTCAGGCATACTCGGGTAGGAATCGAACCCACGATCTCCCGATGACTAGACAGGCGTCTTACCACTAGACTACCGAGAGCCGATGGAAGTGTGCTTCACTGGGGTTCCAAACCAATCATTCTGTATTGCTTGCTTGTATACACTGTGTATATGTTATGCTTGATATGGTTTGAATAACCTATACTATACTATACTATGATATTGATTGATTGATTGATTAGGTTTTATTTCTGCGTTCAAATAATACAATATAAACAAATATATATAAACGTCAGTACATAGATCATAAACATTGTAAATCGTAATAAATGTAGAAAAAATGAACAAAAACACAATGATTAACATTATATTGAATGGAATAATGGAACGCAGGAGACCGACATCATGAGCGGTAAGGCTTGAAATGGATGGCGGCCTCGTAGGGGAAATTCCGTGGGCTCGTAACACTAGGGACCTTTAGCATAGAATACGGTAGGGCTGATCACAACGTTAGCTCAAAGGTCCGTTCCAGAAGGGTGCACCAACACAACGCTACTTCTTGAATGAACCATGAAGCTAACGTTGTGATTGGCATTTCCATCTTGTTAGCAGTTCGTCTCAACCTTAGCGGCCCGCTAGATTATCCCGCGCTTGAGAAATAAGGTTGTGATTGGCCATACCGTCGTCATGCTAAAGGTCCGTAATAATTCAACGGGTGCAGTGCATGTGCGAGTGCAAATGCAGTAGACAATATTCACTTAATTGCAGTAGACAATATTCACTTAATTCTTCCCCTTTTCGTAATCTAATTCAACAAAATCATCATCGAAGGCAGCTTCCAGCATGTCCTCCGTAAACTGAGGAAAATACCGCGCAAAAGTGTCTTTGATCTCCTCGCGTGATCTTAGGTAGGACTTAGAGAGGCGACCTGGTTCTTTTTCTAGGAGTAGAGTAGTGTCTTTGATACCGACGAATCTGCCATCTTGAAAAGCAAGACATCTCACACTGGACAGAAAAATAATCCGTATATCTGGTTTGGTGTAGATGGGCGTCAAGCTCGGGATGAAATGAGATAGATCCATGCTCTTCTTAAAGTGAATCGTAATGAAATCACACCAACCGTCTTGCAAGCGTTCGTCTCTGAACGCATCCATGATTGGTCGGAATATGTGACCTTCAACCCAATGGAAACAGGAAATGACGTCATTTTGGCGGGAGAATTTGTAGCGCAGGAAGGAGTCGTGATACACGGGCGATTCGTCCTGGAAATTGAGAAGGAAAGCGCGTAGCATCGGTGTACCGCTTCCTAAATCGACGTAGTGATGGCTGCCTTCGTTGGTCATGTCGTGGATGATGACGGCGGCGACGGTCGCTGGGCGAGCCGATGTCGCAAGCTATGAGCGACGCGTCAAAACCCAAAGCTCGAAGAAGTAGATCAGAAGACGTTGTGTTGGATATAGCATTTCTGTATTAATTCTGCATGTATTTTGAGAAGATTCATGTTGAAACCATTCTCTCTTTTTTTTTTTTTTTACATTAATCTATTCTTAAATATTATATGTACAAAGTGAATGAGGAGTTGTCCGACATGACGTCACATATTCCGTCGAAGTTGAGCGGCAGTGATCGTCAAATCTCTGTGACTTTGAAAATTCATAACTCTTGAACTGGTTTTCCGATTTTGCTTGAATTTTCACAGTTTCCTCATCTGATTTTTCTTCATTCAATGAGAGCACGACAATTCCAGGGGTTGGTTCCCCTTCAACAGTTCTCGATCAATTTAATTGGAGGCCTCGAGTTATCCAGGTACATTTACTCAATACTTTACTTTCAACAGAAACAAAAATTAAATATAGAACTAATAAACAAGTCTATAAAAAAGTCACTACAATCTTTTAGTGATTTATGTATGACCAAAAAATACCTAAGACAATGATCCATGTTCTAATAAAGTGTTGTTAACCAAATTGTCCTATAGCACGAAACATCACCAGTCAAGAGAAGAATTTTCATTGCAAATGTTCAAATTTTCTATATGGTTGATGAATTAATATGCATTTTGATTGGATGCCTTTCGATTGTTGCTATGTCAGGAATTCTCTAAATCTTCATGATCATGACTTGTAACACTACGCTTAGGCCTTGATCAGACGAAGTGCTACCATCATACCCTGTGTACTTGATAGTTATAATAGAACCGTTATTCAATCAGTCCCCTTCTCGTAATCCAACTTAACGAAATTATCGTTCAAGGCACCTCCAACTATGGCGTCAGTAAACTGAGGGAAATGGCGCGCGAATGCGTCTTTGATCTCTTGACGTGATCTCAAGTACGACTTGGAAAGGATACCGGGTTCCCTTTCCAGGAGCAGAGTTGTGTCTTTGATACAAACAAAGCGCCCGTTCAGAACCGCCATGCATCTTACACTGGACAAGAAAAATAGTTTTTCAGCCTTGGTATAGAATGGCGTCATGCTCTGCTCGAAGTGTGACAAATCTACACCTTTTTGAAAATGGATCTTCATAAATCGACACCAATCGTCAATGATGCGTTTGCGATCCAAAAGCGTTTCCATGTCACGTCTGTTTACGTGATCTTCGACCTGCTGCAAACAATGGATGACGTCATTTTGGCGGGAAAATTTGTAGCGGAGGAAAGAGTCGTGGTACACGGGCGATTCGTCGTGGAAATCGAGTGAAACCACTCGAAGGATTGGCATCCCGCTAGCGATGTCGACGAAGTGTTGACTGCCTCCACAGGTCAGGTCGTGGATGATGATGGCGGCGTGGTCGCTGGGCGAGCCGATGTCGCAAGCTACGAGCGACGCGTCAAAACCTAAAGATCGAAGAAGTAAATGGCAGAACACGCTCTGTTGGTAACAAATCCCACCAAGTCTAGCGTTCATGTCCCTTTTGATCTCAGCGACTGTCGGGAGATGTCTGTCTTGATGTGGAGTGGCGATTCCTGTCACTGTCTGCCAGGGAAGATGGTGCATCCATGCACGAATCAGGTCTTGAAGAAAGACCTCTCGATTCTCTTTGAGTTTAGAAGCTGTAGAAGACATTCCCAGGACGTCTTGCAGAAAACGGAACGCTTCATCGGTCGTCATCGCATCATCAGCATCATCAGTAGATCTTGACATGGTGAGCTTTAATGGTCGTGGATCTGAATAGGAGAGTACCCAGAAGTTGCAAGTTACTAATTTGCAAATTTTGTAATTTGTAAATTCTGGGTACTCTCCTTCAAATGAGCAAATTGAAATCGGCACTTCACCCAGATATTAATGCGCTCTCAGTGAATGAAGGAGAATGTGAGGATCAAACTGTGAAATTTTGAACAAGATTAATTTTCAAAGTTTTCATTTCCACTTGTGACGGGCATCCTTGAATTGGCAACTTTGGCATAATCTGTGATATCATACACGGTGAAGTCCCCATTCACTTTGTACATGAATTTATTAAAAATGGGTCGATACAATAATTTCAAATCATTCGTTCAGGAATGCATGCAGAATCGATGTAGGTATCTTACATTTTACAGATGAAACAAAAGTCTGTCTACTTTTCCTGAAAAAAAAAGATTTTTGCAAAATGATTGGAAAAGAACCAAGATCTATGGATGGAATAAAATTGTAATCTATTTCGAGTTATATGGAGTATATAGAGGAGTTCTTTATTCAGTTATATCCCATGCCAGATATCAAAGATGACCAGGGTATAGCAATTTGCTCTTCCTGAACTTGCAGATTAAGTAATGACTTGTTGGAAAGGTCTGTTAATCAAATGTGTTATATGAATAGTCGAAGAATTATGTTACGCGAGAGCATAAAACCCCCAACAATAAACAAACAACAACAACAACAACAACAGTCAACAAACAAAATAGATACCATTCTCAATTTCTTCAGGGCACTTGCTTTGTTGATTTCATGGAACGTCTGGTAATAACCATATGTTGTAATAAATGTAAATAAATCACTTCAGTATTGGCAATAATTAAGGAATAGAATTATTAAAAAGAAACACTGTATAGCGTATTCATGTAATAGATAAACATTTATATTTTTTAACAAAGTATATTGATCACCCCCTGTTGGTTAACGAATATTGTTATATTCGATCAAACTGGCCAGTATATCATTTACAATAAACAATGCCTAAACTGCGTGTCATGATGGAATAGAGGGTAAGCTTTTTTATCCTTTATTTTTTGTTAAATTGAAATGGATCTTACGGTTATAAGTCGTTGATTACGGTAATCTGCAAGCCAGCAAAAAACAACATTTTTCTACTTGTTTGTCTTTACCGACCTGGTACCTCGCGTACAACTTATTTAAATAAACCTTTCCCCTAAAATTGTTAGAAGAGTGGACACTATGTATTTCATTTATAATTTTTATGATTTTCAAACATTTGTTAAAGAATATGAGGCATTACATGGATGTTTTCATTGGATGAAAACGAAATTTTGGAATATTTCAAGAAGTGGTATAAATGAAGGCAGCACTAACACAAATGTTTCTTGTCCGAAGCTCACCTGCGACAACAAATGATACATTGAAACTGCTTTCCAACTCCTTTAAGGAATGCCAGTTAGCAACGTAAGTAATGGTAAAACATGCATAGATTCGAAGAAACTGACTATTCATTAATATTTCAATCACTATTTAGCACCCGTGGTTTATTTTCTAGATTCTTGGAATCAGTAGTATGTCATTTTAAGTTTTGATCAAATAAACGAAAAAAATGATTTAAAGTCCTCGTGAATGGTTCAATACAAGCGAATCGAATTAAAAATAAATAGCAATAAATTGTACTCACGAAATTTCGCATGCAAGCTTGTGTCTTCACGATGTACATGTAGACGGCGTGATGGCTTTATTTCTAATGGAGCATCTATGTCAGCTCTGAATATTTAAACTTTGGAATATATAGAGTGTCATAAAAATGTCGCATATTTTGTAAATGTATTGTTTTGAAGTATGAACATAACGATATTTTAAATGACGTGTTTTTTGTATATTTTTTCCGAACAAGAAAAACGGGAAAATCGTGATGAGTACAATCATAAGCATACACACACAAACTTAAACATACAAATACATGCATACGCACACACACACACACACACACACACACACACACACACACACACACGCACGCACACACACACACACACACACACACACACCTACACACACTCACACACATATACACATACACTAGTCTGCAAGCACATACCCTAGACTTTCGGTGTGTGCATGTGCAGAGCGTGATACATGGGATGCATAGTGTGTGACTACATCACACGCATACAGTCTAGGCTGCAAGCACATACCCTAGACTTTTGGTGTGTGAATGTGCCCTGTATCACACTCTGCACATGCACACACCGAAAGTCTAGGGTATGTGCTTGCAGACTACACATGCACACACACGGTCAAATTTACACCACAAGTCATTAAGGGGGAGGGAGTAATCGGTTCTTCCTCCTAGCTGATACCTTTTTTTTCCTTATCGTCTTAAGGGGGTGTTGTTCAAAATCAACTGTAAATCAACTGCAACTTTGCAAATTGTTACGCGCATTTTCATTCGCGCACGGTATGCGCATTTAACAAGACGCGCATCAAACAGTGATTTCGATTGGCACGTTCCAATCAACTGCAACTTGCGATCAACATGATCAATTGCAACTTTTGAACAACAGCCCTAGACACCTTACCATTTAGACAATGAGTTTTTGAGGGACGGAGACAAAAGAAGTTAGAAAACCCTATTAAAACCTTTCATTTGATCGACCTTACAATTTCATACTTTAACCCTAACAAGGCCGGGCTTTGTGATTAAACCCGCGGCCTTTTTAAGGTTATACGATACATCGAATAATTGATGGTACATATTTTACTCACCCTGTATATTAACGTGTATAAGTATACCAGGACAATGATCTTTGCTATAATGCAGTTAACCATGACCTCTAATTTAGCATCTTATCAAATGACAGTAATTTTATACGCATCTATAACACAATAATATGACTATACATCTCATTGGCTATGTTTTACCTTCATTTATGATTTTTTTTTATTAAAGCCATCAGCTTGACCAAATACACCCTTGCCTACGTTATCCTTCAATCGAGTAATGTTTTTAGTCTATGATTCACAGTAGTTTTTTTTTTTATAGATATTTATAAAGTTTCAAGATTGTTTTATATCTGCTTATTACTGTTTAACAGTTATTTATGTATTCAGTGTGTTACATTTTACTTGTATGAAAATTATTTTCATTATTGTCCAGTTTACTATGTCATTTTCTTGTATATATTTTACATCTTGTATTAATGTTTTATATTTGGATGTTTGTACTCTCATACCCCGAGAGGGGGTCAAAGAGTCAATAAAATTCTACAAATTCTACAATGTAGAACACGGAATGAAAATCTATCATCTAATAAGATACTCACAGCACGATTCATATTATATTCAAATGCAGTTCAGAAAAATTAAATCCAAGATTATATTTCATTATCTGAGCATTTCATGTAAAGCTATGATAATTTTTCGTGTGTGAATTCGTTTGGCGAATTCTTGTTCCAGCGAAGGATTTATTCTCATCGCTGAAGTAATTCAAAGTAGCGACACAATATTATGTCGTCATCAACTCTTGATCTGTCTAGCCCCAGTCACATAGAATCCTCGACTGAACATGATTCAACATGACTCTTTGTCGAAGAGTCGTGTTGAATCGTGGTCAGTCGGGCTTTGTGACTGGGTCGTAAAGTTATCTTCTGGGTTCGGTGGACAAATTCAGTTTGTTTTAGTATAGTTTATATTGAATACGAATTTGATTTTATGTAATCTGCAGGGGCGGATCCAGCTTTTTATAGAAGGGGGGTGGTATGCGAGAAAGCGTAGCGACCGAGTCCAAGCGAGCGGAGCGAGCGAGGAGGAGTGCGTGGGTGGGGTGTTACCGCCTTTTTTAACGGGTGTCGACAGTGGCATTATGTATATCACCGCATGGGAGTGCGCAAAGATGAAGATTGAACATCATTGGGAGTTCGATGGATTGGTAACTTGTTTAACGAGCGAGCGGAGCAAGCGAGGGAAAATATCACTTTTGATACCCTCTATTTACAAAAGTAAAGCATTTGTAAGGAATTCTAACTATCATTTTCATGCCTGAATGTAATTAGAAAATGAATTATACATTGACATAGTATACGATCGGGAAAAATATCGCATTTTTAATTGTTTTTTATACAATCTTACACCCGATACTTTTGGAAAGCGTTTCTGTAGATCTACAAACAGATTTTTGAAACAAAATCCTGGAGTAATATGATGAATTCTATGAATTTCTTCCTACCCGTTAATTCCTCCTAATATACATGTAAATTCAAATCACAATGATACAGGCTTGAGAACACATTAAGTCATAACATCCACGAACATTATGCTAGTTTTAATATCATAGACAAAATCATTCAATGCTACATCAGATAATACGTCTCTCCCAATGCTCACACATTCCGATTTTGATACAATGTATGAAAAATTCTGAAATCAAGATGTGTTACCTATTATAATTACATTCAGATTGATGAAAAACAACAAATCATGCAAAAAGGAGGAAGCGATACAGGCACTATCAAGATATCTATGAAAATTGAATAAAGTGTACCACTGTCGCGTTATTCCTGCACATGCAGTGTGCCAATGTAGGTCATTTAGGTTTTTTTTTAAAGCAGTAAACGTTGATTTCAAAGCCAATAATTTTCACAGCTAAAGTCATGTACATCGTCAATGAGGTAGCATTCGGAATATGGCAGTGAGAGTTTGTTTTCTAAAAAAAATCGGAAATAGTGTTAAACAATGCCTTTAACATGAAATTAAAACTGTAATATTTACTTCTTCCCCTTTTCGTAATCTAACTCAACAAAATCATCATCGAAGGCAGCTTCCAGCATGTCCTCCGTAAACTGAGGAAAATACCGCGCGAAAGCGTCTTTGATCTNTAGCATTCGGAATATGGCAGTGAGAGTTTGTTTTCTAAAAAAAACCGGAAATAGTGTTAAACAATGCCTTTAACATGAAATTAAAACTGTAATATTTACTTCTTCCCCTTTTCGTAATCTAACTCAACAAAATCATCATCGAAGGCAGCTTCCAGCATGTCCTCCGTAAACTGAGGAAAATACCGCGCGAAAGCGTCTTTGATCTCCTTGCGTGATCTTAGGTAGGACTTAGAGAGGCGACCTGGTTCCCTTTCTAGGAGTAGAGTAGTGTCTTTGATACCGATGAATCTACCATCTTGAAAAGCAAGACATCTCACACTGGATAGAAAAATAAGCCGTTTATCTGGTTTGGTGTAGATGGGCGTCAAGCTCTGGATGAAATGAGATGGATCCACGCTCTTCTTAAAGTGAATCGTAATGAAATCACACCAACCGTCTTGCAAGCGTTCGTCTTTGAACGCATCCATGATTGGTCGGTGTATGTGACCTTCAACCCAATGAAAACAGGAAATGACGTCATTTTGGCGGGAGAATTTGTAGCGCAGGAAGGAGTCGTGATACACGGGCGATTCGTCCTGGAAATCGATTGGTACTGCGCGTAGCATCGGCGTACCGCTTCCTACATCGACGTAGTGATGACTGCCTTCGTTGGTCATGTCTTTGACGATGACGGCGTCGTGGTCGTTTGGAACGCCGATGTCGCAAGCTACGAGCGATGCATCAAAGCCCAAAGCTCGAAGAAGTAGATAACAGAAGACGTTATGCTGGTAGCAAATCCCTCCCAGTCCGGCGTTCATGTCCCTTTTTATCTCGGCGACCGTCGGGAGATGTCTGACTTGTTGTGGTGTAGCGATTCCTGTCACTGTCTGCCAGGGAAGATGGTGCATCCATGCAAGGATCAGGTCTTGAAGAAAGACCTCTCGATTCTCTTTGAGTTTAGAAGCTGGAGAAGACATTCCCAGGACGTCTTGCAGGAAATGGAAGGCTTCATCGGTCGTCATCGCATCATCAGGAGATCTTGACATTTTCAGACGATTCAGGAAGTCGTTCAGATCTGAGGAGGAAGAGAAATAATATTTCTTACAATAATGTAATAATATCGCTTATTTACCAAGGGTAACCAGTCAGCTGTGAGCTGTTCTTCCAGTAGGCTCTGCAACGTTACGTTATTATTACACTTCTCCAATCTTAAATACCGAGCGCCAGGCAGGAGGGCATGATGGTCCCATTGTTCAAAGTCTTTGGTATGAATCGACATAGTCCGGCCGTCATCCGGGTATACTTTGCACAAGGTGTCTATAGTAGATTTTTCAACGGATTTTGATGGAAAAAGCATTCAGTTTGAATAATCCGATTGCTGACACGCTGTCAGCATTGAGCATTTTAAGATATATGACGTCATTCAAAATGGCCGCCAAGTGATGGCCAATTTTTCTTGTATGCACTAAAACCCTTTAAAAAGCAATATTTTGTTTCTTTTAAATCGTGTAAAACTAAAGAATATTAAATTACCTCTCTGATGACACCCATATATATTGATATAAGCATGAAAAATATCAAATATCTAACCTTAGTTATATCTGAAGTTTTTCATATTTTTTTCGAACACATTAGATTAGATCTTAGTATGGTTCATACACCTCTACATGATCTCTTTAAAATCATCCAGAAGTATGTATGCACTAGTGATAAATACACTTACCACATGTCAAGAGCATATTATATCAAATATTTGCGTAAAAGCGTTATAAATATGACAATTTACTTCAGCAAAATCTGCAGAAATATGCTCAATGAAATCACCTATTGTCCTATCGCAACTGCCCCATGGATTGCCCGGCAGCGTGACAAGAGCATCCGTATACCTCAGCACAGCGTATAGCTCCAGAGTATTATGCCTGATTACATGCTTGCTTATTTTAGGACATTTAGAATATACTACTATACTTTTCATAAGTTTTCTCCAATAAATATGTGTTGGAACAAATATAACAACAACAAATAACTTCAAAGGAATCTCTTTGTACATAGGCCTATAAATTCTTATTCATTCGCTCCCGTAACTACGATTCCCGAACTCTTTAAATTCTTCCTACATTCTCCTCTTCATTCCTTTTTTCTTTTTCATCCGTCGCCATCAGTCATCATCATCATCATCATCATTATTACATTCTTCTTCTTCCTCCTTCTCTTCTTTCATTAGTCGTCGTCATCATTATCATCATCATCATCATAGTGATCACCACCACCACCATCATTATATTGTTCTTCGGCTTCAACTTCTTCTCCCATCACTCCTCTCCCAATTCCCTTAAACTTTTCTTCAACCTCCTCTTCTTTTGTTTAATATTCTAATTTAATCATCATCATCATCATCATCATCATCATCATCATTATATTTTCATTCTTCTTCTTTATCTTTTTCCTTCCTTCTACTTCTCTCACTATACTCCGACCCTCCTCAATTGGTTACATGTTTC
>BQKZ01000229.1:174514-187171 GCA_036244855.1 Temnopleurus reevesii | reverse complement strand
TAGAAGAAGAATCACTGTTTAGACTAGAGAAGACTTGCACTCTTTTAACTCTCATAAACTGACCCATCTTTAGACTTATCCTAATACCCTGTATACAACACCTGAAGGATTCTAACTTTAGATAAGGACATCATCATGTGAATCCAGACTTTAGTGACCAGACGCAAGGACCTAGAAGGAGAGTCACTGTTTAGAGTAGAGAAACCTTGCACTCTTTTAACACACGTTCGATGATTGAGGTACTCTTATATTGACCCATCTTTAGTCTCATCCTAACCCTATATATATAATACCTTAAGGAGTCTAGCTTTTAATAATAATGTCCTACATTTCATATGGCTCTATTTTCTCCCTGTATAGGGAATATACTACAGCATTACATTTTATACTGTTTCATAATATTTACCATTCTTTACCATTTAAATAATAATATCCTACATTTCATATTTCAGTACATATTTCAAATGACTCTATTCTGTCTCTAATTTACATGGGGGAAATTCTATAGCAATACATTCTATTATCTTTCATATTTACTATCATTACCATATTTCAAAATTAAATATATGTAATAGCTTGTTCTATTTCTTTCAATTACTTGGTCAATCATTTCTCCTAATGCCTACAAAAGAGTGCCACCTGTCAACGTTGATCAATTTCTACTCGGACACTTCGCGCGAAGGGTCACATCAACATAATGATAGTTTTTTTTGTACAGTTTGCGTGCTATTCTTTCTACTGTGTGAGGTCAGTAATGGACTGATGATGACAAATATTTCTGGTGGGATATCAGGTTTTGGTGGGCACTTTTTACGATATTGGGACATTATCTTGAAAATCCTAATCAATCGGGTCATTGGGACCAGCATCAAATATGGTAAAAAATCTTGATGACATTGTGACACTTGGCAGCTATGAGAGGATTTCTGAAGCTCATAATGTGCATAGGCTAGCGATTCTTGGATTTTTCATGAAATTGAGAAAACAAAATTAAAGTGATGAAAATGGATGGACCATTACAGTGATTCTTCCCATGGATATAGTGGAATTGTGTTTGCAGAAAGAAGAGTGTGAATAACGTGGATGATGAAGATCCATACTATCATGAATGCTTTTGCAATGGTAATTGGATGTAATGCATTCAATGCAGCAACTTGTTGGTTTGAATTTGAAAGACCTTTTTTATTCTTATATGATAGAGAAAAAAAATTGGAGACCATGAATAATACCCCATAGGAAAATGAATAATTTTGTGTAGAAATGGAGTGTTGGTACTCTGTGCAGAAGTTAGCATTATACTGAATGTATGCTGGGAGGTACGTGGATGAATGCTGAACAAAACAAGTCATACAACAAACAAAGAAGATAATGATGAAACATTCATTTACCTCGAGATGACAACCAATGTTATCAATCTGAAACAAGCAAAACACAGTGAGAGACAGTGACACACACGCCAGGCAAATGGGTGCAGGAGGGGGGCCGATTGGGTGCAGGAGGGGGGCCGATTGGGTGCAGGAGGGGGGCCGATTGGGTGTAGGAGGGGCAACGATTGGGTGTAGGAGGGGCAACACATTGGGTGCAGGAGGGGGAGCCGATTGGGGGCAGGAGGGGAACCGTTTGGGGGCAGGAGGGGAACCGTTTCGTAGTAGGAGTGGAGCCGATTGGGTGCAGGAGAGGGGCCGATTGGGTGCAGGAGGGGGGCCGATTGGGTGCAGGAGAGGGTACACATTGGGTGTGGGTGGGGAGCCAATTGGGTGCAGGAGAGGGTACACATTGGGTGCCGGAGGGGAGCCGTTTGGGGGCATGAGGGGGAGGTGATTGGGGACAGGAGGGGGAGGTGATTGGGGACAGGAGGGGAGCCGATTGGGTGCAGGAGGGGAGCCGATTGGGTGCAGGAGGGGAGCCGATTGGGTGCAGGAGGGGAGCCGATTGGGTGCAGGAGGGGGAGTCGATTGGGTGCAGGAGGGGGTACATATAGAGGACACATGTTACAAGATTGAGAAGGGAATCACAGGTAGTGCATATGGGAGTGGGGGCGGAGAGGGGTGGAACAGGTGGAGATCCGGTAAAGAGGGGTGGGGTAAAAAGAGACAGGGTCACATAAACAGAGCTTAGTCACATGGGTAATGTGTGACAAATAGTTCAGAGGAGGAACAAAAGGAGGTAGGGAGGTAAAGAGTGTTGGACCAGGCAAGAGGAAATTAAGGAGGGGTAATAAAGAGTGGTGGGGTTGGGAGGAATGGGGAGTCACAAGGCCAATATTTGACAAAGGGTTTATCATGGCAAAAAAAGGACGGGTAGGGGTAGAGAGGGGGTGGAGCAAGCAGGAGTAAGGTAAAGAGGGGTGTAACAGATGGAAGTAGGGTACCGAAGGTTGGAGGAATGGGTAGCCACGTGGACAGTGTGCGACAAAGGGTTTATCAGGCAAAACAGGAGGAGGGGGTAGAGAGGGGAGAAGCAAGCAGGGGTGAACCAGGTGGACGTATATAAGGAAGGATGGGTAGTCACATGGTCNAAGGAGGGGTGTAAAAGGTGGAAGTAGGGTACGGAAGGTTGGAAGAATGGGTAGCCACATGGACAATGTGTGACAAAGGGTTAATCAGGCAAAACAGGAGGAGGGGGTAGAGAGGGGAGAAGCAAGCAGGGGTGAACCAGGTGGAGGTATATAAGGAAGGATGGGTAGTCACATGGTCAAAGTGTGACAAAGGGGTTTATCAGGATGGACAGGTGGTGGAGGGGAGGGTGGAAGACAATTATATTTGGTGTGTGGAATAGAGAGGTGTGGAAACAGGCGGGAAGGGATTAAGGCGAGTCCGAGAGGTATTGGGGGAGGGGGTGGGGCAAAGGGACGAAGATTAGGCAACAGGTATAGAGAGGGGTAGTACAGCCAGAAATAGAGTAAATTATTAGTGTGTTGTACAGGGTTATATTAGATACACAGACACGGTTAGATTGAGATCATGGGTATTAATTCAACACAGGGTTGAGATGGAGTAAGAGGGGTGGGGTGCAACAAGACATGATAGAAGGGGGTAATAAACATCAGAATGGATGATAGGTCACGCATGTGGAGTAATTAAAAGAGAAAGAAATCAATCTATTGTTAGCATTCAAATACATCACTCTCAGCTCAAATGCAAATATCTCAATGCATATATATTCATGGGACTTCTCATTGTAAAAAAAATTATAAACAAGACATGTTTCTGTATGTCTCAAACTTCTATACATAGAAATGAAGTAAGAAAAAAGAGCTATGATTACCAACTTTTATCCTAAAAATATTGAATCTAAATTGATATTGGAATTCTAAAATGTATTTTGGCTATTCTAAAAGCAAGAACATCAATGAATATCCACTACAAGCACATTAACTATCAGCTCTATGAGCACTTTACCTACAGCTAATAACTAACAAGTACAAAAATAATTAAAGCACATCAAAACAATGGTATATTCAAACCCTAAATGCTACAAGTCTGACTAGTCTTATAAATTTAAATCTTTATAAATATCAAATTTGGCCTGAATTGCATGCAAAAACTATGATCCAATATTGCAGTGTACCCATTCATCTATAATTGTCATCAATTATTGTTGTCTTGATATCTAAGACAAATTGAAGATTGACTAAAGTTAAAAGATATTCTCCAGTTATGAAATCATATCTTTCATCACCTCAAGCAACCCCTAGGTCTTGCTATCAATTCTAAGCAAAATTTGGAATTTACTATCAGTTTATCATCTGTATGATGTTGATAAATGGAAACAAAAGATTCTGTCTCAACATACAGTAGAATTTTGGTAATACAGGGAACTTGGTAGTTATACTATAGCAGCATCTTTCTAAATCATTTGCATTTATTTGAGTTTCTATCAGCCTGTAAGCTACATAAATCAGCTCATGCAAAGAAATTTGGTTTCATTCCCATTAAAGCCTTGATGCAATTGTTTCATTTTGGAAGCAAATCTTTTATCAAGTTAATCGTGACACAACACTTAAGTAGTGCTTCACATGCATGAGAGTTGTTCAAGCCATGTAGTTAGTTTCTTATCAGACTATGAAAAACCAAATAGGTTTAGATCTTTGAGATATTTTCTGACATTGTACTGTCTCTTTCATACAGTGATATAAGTGATCCCATTCATTTATGAGTAGTGCATATTGTCAGGACAGTATATAGTACCATGTCTATGGCAGTATCTGGTATAGTTCCTCACCGGATACCACCATAGAACATACACTGCTAAAAAATTGCAAAAGTAAGCACTACAGCTACGAAATGAGATAATTTCCAATATTCTATGAAGGAGTTCAATGTCATAGAATGCTAAAAAATTAATCAAAACTGACGAAATTTTCTCTCTAAGCTGAACTCTGCTTTAAAATACCTTCATTGTTTGACTATAGTGTGAATGCAATTAAGGCAGATTCCTTAACTAAGCAACCTAGCAAGCAAATTGTAGGTACATGTAAGAACAGAGTTCAGAACGGGAGACAGCTGTGATTAATATCTATCACATGAGGATTGAAAATTATTCATTTGTTTATTTGTTTGTTTGTTAGTTAGTTTGTTTGTTAGTTAGTTTGTTAGTTTATTTACCTCAAGCCAGTTGAGTACGGGACCACAGTTGATCATATCGCCAGCGATCTGTGAGAATCTTGATACATAGTGAGCTAGCATGGCTCTCACAGCCTGCAACACAAACACATAGGAGACAAGATATTACTTATCAATATAGAAAGTGGTGAAGTATTCATAAGAAATACAAATACTTTTGTATCTTTGGCATTTGAAAGATATGACATGTAAATAGGCTTCTGAATAGAATTCGGCAAGGACAACATTTACATAATATAACAAACCAGTAAGAGGATAGCATTGTAGACAGTACACTGCTACATATGATATGACCGTCTTTGGAAAGAGATAATAAAAAAGAAAATTTTGTTTGTATACAAAGAAACATAACTATCCTGAATATCTACTATAAACCCTTTATTCATGTCTAAACACTAGTAAGAAAGTCTCACATTTTCTTTCAAATTCCAATAAATGGCTTCAATCTTCCTGATATTTTTCATCATCCAAACATTAAATTCATCTACTTTATTTTCTCTATAGATTCTATATGTACATTGTATCAAAAGTCTATTGACCCCTATCTACAGCAAATAATTTAGACAAAAACCATGTGTCAGGTTCACTGTGTGCCAGCAATGGAAGGCAGAGTGTATTGGCCTCTCTTTGCTAAATGAAAACTTGCTCAACACAATGCAATATTGTTGTGGTTATTGGTCTTGGTTCTGGAAGTGTTCCACAGATATTTCTAAACCAGTCACAGGTAACAACCATTCTGGTGGCTCAATATCTCTCTTTTGAAAACAGCGGCTAGAGAAAATCATTTGCAACTTTCTCACAGCACACTCTGAATGTATAAATACTTTCTTGACATAATTCAAATAAGCATTGGTTGAGTCTAGGCAAGTCTTCAGCTGTGAAACTAAAGCTGCTTCTGTAGTTTATTGTACTCAGGTTGTTGAGATATTAGTTTCATTAATTGTAAGGGTTTGTTTCTATGTGGAGTATCAAGCAAATAATCACCTTCTGGTTCTGGAAACAAATTATTCTATAACTTCCTTGTCATTCTGAATGTGGAAATAATCTTTCCTCAATATTGATTCAAGATGAAAGATGGAGTTCCGATTGACTTTGAAGTGATAAATTGTCCCATCCCATTTACCAATGGTAACTTTTTGCTTACTAACTCCTCTGTTATTTACTGTACACTGTAGCAGCTGTAACAAGACTAGACTACACTAGAAGAGTCTGTAATGAGGTCATTTGTGTATATGGGTGAATCCATTATGAACTGTGGGGGTGTTTACCTCTCTGCCCGTGAGGGTCTCTCCTTTAGGTAACTCAACGAGCTGACTGAACCTCCGATCATAGATACATTTATGAAGCTGTTTGTCAAGTACCCTGAAGTCTTCATAGCAACGCTTCACTAGCCACACTTTGCCTTGACTCATCAGCTTGAGGGTGAAGGGACACTCTAGATCACCCCCGCTATAATCCATCAACATGGTACGGTCCTCACTCTCCTCATGCATTGAGATCTGTGGAAGAAATATGGAAGACACATCCATTAAAGATCAAGGGGGTTAATATGAAACTTTTTAGAATGTATGATCATTATTCATCAATTCCATTGAAATCAACAAAAGACTTTTCCATGTGACACTTTTCATTATGGAAGACAAATAAGAATCAAACATAGAGCAGACTATGGCAATCACTGGTTTTCATTGTCTAGTATATTGGATTTCACTTCATTTTTCTCCACAATGACTGATTGTCACATCATACAAAACCAGACTATTGCACCCCCAGGTTGTGTTTCATAAAGCTACCTAAGAGTCTGCACATGACCGTTTCCCACACTAGATGATAACCTGTCTGTTGCTGACTCAGGGGCATGTGTCCTAAAAGCATTGCTTTTATGCATGCCCCCCCCCCCCATTTTGTCATTATAAAAGTCGGCTAAGATCAGAAGGAGGACCATAATAGCAGCCCCCCTCCCCTAGGATATCAACTTTCAAAAGAGCCCAGGTAAGTGAGGGTTTAGAATGGGTGGTAAAACCATGACAAGGAGTGCATTCATTAGACCATAATGGTCAAACTTACAGATTCTTTTCTATGCAGTTTTTCAAGAACAGCATATGTTTTTAAAGCTGGGTTGCCATAACCACTCTATCAGTCAAAGCATGAAACAAAATCTGTAATGTTGGGCTTATCATTGAATTCCAAGATCATTGGATCTTAAGGCTAGCAATAATCCATCATTTAACCTTCCTCTACACTGAAATACTTGTGTGGGATATTAACTTTCGACCATTCTTTAAGCTTTAGACAATCTAAAAGAAAGTTGTCAAACCTGAACTGATCCGAGTTCCACATGATCATAGTGAAAATGAGCGCAGTCTTTGAGTTTCGGAAATAGGGTGGACCCATCATGGTGTCTGTAAACAACAAAACACGAAAGTTATTGTAACATGCAAATAAGGAGAGTTCTAATATTGATGCAAGAAAATAAAATGATATTTGCTACTATTGAAATAAGGAGTAAAAACACAACAAATATAAACATTGCATCCACAGACAAGAAGAATTAAAAATGATGAAATAGAAAAGGACGTTTAAATAAAATATGACATTAAGGAAAGGACAAAATAAAGGAAAATAAAAAGGCTTAGAGAGAGAGAAGTTGGGATAAGGAAAGTAATGGGTTTGAAATAAATTAAAGAAAATTTTCTCAGAGCTATAAACATACCAGTTTTAATAGAACCTATGAATACAATTCTAAAATTTCACAAGAAATGTTTTAATTCCAACAGGAATAGATGTGAGATATTTTGTAATCAGACAGTATGATATGATCATTATTCTCATCACACTTTTCTATCATCAATAGAGGGGGCTTTACATCAATCTTGAAGGCAAGACATACAGCTCAGAATTTTTTTGAAAGTAACTTTTCTTGGATTAATTCACAATCAGCATGAAATATTGGTTGACTTACGATGTCATCTTTTTGATGCGCACACTCGCTTGTCTTTTGAAGTTATAGTCCACATTGTCTTCTACAGCTAACGGTGTGAGGGGAACCTGAAAAACAACAAGATCAAGATTAATGTTAAGACAGGGTTTCTATGTCTAGGATTGCCATGATAGCTCTATATGCGATTTGATCACCTCATTATTTGGTTTCCTGGTTTATACAGGTGGCAACGGTGGGATCATAAATATCATAATGTAAGAATAGTAAACCTGAGAGTTATAAAAGTGCATCTAATAAGCCAGTTCGTGATTTTAATCTGCGCATGAGCAGATAAAGGTCATTTGAGACAAGACCAACATGAATGTTTCATTTTCATGCAACAGGTTTTTCAACGATTGTTGGTATTCAACAGAATACATTCCCAAGCAATACAGTTTGCGGACTATTCATTGATGTTTTATTTTAGTCATCATAATAATTTCATGGATTTTTAATTGAGAACTTCAGAAGGGTCCTTTGTTGAAAAAAAAACATCATTTGAAAAAATAGAAGTAGCCTAGTCTACCTATTCTAATGAAAAAGGAAAAATGTCCTTTGGGACAAAATGCTCCTAAAGCAACTCCGAACTGGCTTATACAGCATAAGGGCGTCTAGGATTTGTGATTTGTAGGAGTGTGCATGTAGGGGATTCTTCATACGTGAATGCATCATATTGAATTCAAACTATATACTGAGTACAATCTATTAGTAATAAGAGAACCAGATTCAGGAAATGAGTTAGGTTATGACACACAGCTCGATTGGGAAATCCATGATTTCAATCTTACAAGTAAAATAAGAGCTCTGTACATATTGAGTGGACATACATTGTATCATGGCTCATACTTTAGTGCACGAGAACGCCATTTTATAAAAGTGACGATCGGTCAGAATTTTTTTTTTTTCATGAGATAGGCTTCTTGATACTGTATGGAATTTATGAAAAATTGTCAAAATGGGGTTCCAGTTCTTTAGACTAATAACCATGATGTCAACTCTCCTACACTATTTTGAGCTATCATTATCACTTACAATTCTGTGTTAATCAAACAGATATCAGTGTGTTATAGATTTAAAGAGGGATCAAAGGAACAGGACATATTCAATCATTTTGGCCTTTAGTAAAGCTTCAAATGGAAACACCCTTGAATCCTTGTTGATCTGTATACATCATCTCATCTAACAGGTAGTCTATAAATAAAGTCACTTCCATCCCAATCTAAGCCTGTGTGATCTAATATCATTGCATTACTATTTGACCTATATCTGCCATGTATGAGGGCTAGTCTACAGGCACAGACCCAGCCAAAACACAATAGAGCAGTTTCTCATGGCGTCACAGTCAGCCATTCTGGAGGGCAACACAAAAAGAGACCTGTGCATCAGACCATGACAATGGACAGTCACAGAGTGATGCACAAGAGTTCATTGTTTGTCCTCGATGATATGGGGAAGTAAATGACTTCAGTGGAACCACTCTATACTGACTAGGTGAACTGTGTCTGAGTGAAAAGTCTAGTATCATTCCTAGCTGTAGGTAGGTGTATGAAGCTGAGCAAGTCTTCACTCCAGACTCATCCCTACTCTTAGGCAATCTACATGTACCTGGCTTGTTGTTGCTGTTTGATTTAGCTTTGCCATGCCAAACAAGCTGAAATTACTGGCCAGGTTCCTTTTTGTATTGCAATAGTAGGTCCTTCATTTAGGTAAACCTAAATTTACACAGTCAGGTAGTGATACAGAGTTTTTTTAATGTAATTTATTGTGTTCAGATACATGATATAAAAAATTGCTCAGAATATTGTAATTTGGTTTTCCTCTGTGCCACGTCTGACCACCCCCTCCCTGGCCCTCCTTCCAACCCTCCTGTATCTTCAGAACCTAGATTCATGCTAGAAATCAGAACATGACTTCCACAAGATAACGTCTTTCCGTTCTACCCATCCCTCCTTAATAAGAAGGAATCTCATCAATCAATCGCCATGGAAATCACTATTTTGGCTTGTTTTTATTGCTCATTTGATAGCCCGATTTGTGAGACAGGATACTAAGATAGCTTCTTCTCTCAATCGATTAATACGCTTGCTGACATGTTGTTATGGAACACTTTGTCTGATTTGAGAATGTTATGAAGTGAACGTGTGTGTAATCCAATACAGGTGTGAGGACGAAGTATGGAAAGGAGTTAATTGACATGCAGGTATCTCCTTGCCGAAGAGAAAACAGTTTGTGAATCTAGATCATGCTCCAGGTTGAAGGAAGATTTTATAGAATTGATCCTTCATTCAGATTTAACCAATGACATCAAATTTATTGGACTGTTTTGTATTTATTACGGAGAGATGTTCAGCAAGATACTGTATTGAATAAATTTGTGAAGAATCAATAAGTACAAAAATGAATGCGTGGAAAAGGTAGTCTCCTGTTGCAGGTAATTAAATTTTGTGTTGAATCCTCATAGTTGAATACGTATGAACATTTTTTTTTCTTAAAGCCCAAGTAAAGTTTTGGTAAAAGCAAATATTTTTATAGCCAAAATTTGTCTTAAAACCTATATAAAATCACATATAGTATCATGAAATGTTGCACAAAAGATTGTGCAAAATGAACGAGTTTTGGAAAAGCTATACCTAAAATGTGCAAAATATTTAAGTGTCGTGTCCCCCGACACTAATTCAATATTTTCTTTCTTCATTAAGGACAACTTCTCATGCACAAAATTGGATGAAAATTTCAAAATTTTATTGAACTTTGTGTATACCTTTTTATCATTCTATTGTCAAATCTCGGAAATAACTTTGTATACGCTCGATAACAAGCAAAATATTGTTATAACCAAGAGAGGGCGCTAAATATGATTTAATGGTCAAAGTCAAATTTTCAAAAGTATGCCATGGTCTCAAAATGTGTATAATAATTATATGTCATGATAAACATCCTCAACATTCACATTACCATTTTATACTTGGGCTTTAGAATACAAGTAATCAATCAAAATCTATAGCTACGATAAATAGCAAAATGTCTCCTTTAAGAGTCCAGTGCAATCAATTATTGTTCATTGGTTACAAGTAAGCTCTTTTAAAGTCTTCATTCAACTTGAAGAAAGATCCCATTGCTGTTCTCCTTTCATTTGACCTGTTTACCTTTGTATACGATTGACTTGATGTACTGTCTGATCTCACTGAGCCTGCTAGTCTCTCTACAGAGGCATCCGTCTCAGAATACTTGCGCAACCGTTTACCCCTAATTATACACAAAGAAAAAGAGAAAAGGGAAAAAGAAACAATGTTCATTTTGATATTTCTGAAAAATTAGTAGCTAGCGTGCTATTTGAATAATACGTATATTTGTACTCCTATTGAAATTGAAGTCAACTTAATGTGACTGAGATGGGCTGTGAAAAGCTTTTAAATAGTTATTAAGAGAAGCACGAGTATACATGTATCTTGAGTCTAAATGTGTTAAAAATAAGTTGGCATGATACCATAAAAGAATTTGTAGTTTGGAACCACCTTTGAGCTCGAATGGAGCCCTGCAGAGCGTATGTGAGTTATATGATGAGCTTTTACATGATCATCACAAGTTCTTGCTCATTTGCGGCAATTCGTGCTTAACTCCCAAGCCCAACTCGCCTACCAACATGGCAAGACAGCACTGCTTCACTGTGCACAGGAATGCCTAAAGTGAAAGAAGAAATGATCTTAAGTAATCCTTGTCTGAAACTCACATGATTAATTAGTTGAACTTCCTCAATCTAACCCACCTAACAATAGCACTCAACACATTGCCTTTTGTGTATGTACATGCATACTATTGGGAGCGTGGCAATCAAATGAGCCCCACAGTTGGTTCGAAACCTTTTCAAGATGTTCATGTATCTATTAAAGAAAGCTAGCAGTTTCATACGATTTCTTTTAAATATGCTTGTCAGAATGATTCAATGCAACATTCTACATTTCTAAACTTAAAAAAATACATAATGTTGCAACTATTCTTCTGTGAGAAATTGGATGAATTCCTGTAGGAATGTGTGGTAAAATGGTCATTCCAAATTGTAGAATTGTCACCCTAAATCTTATAGAACCATGAGTATATGAGAGAATCCTATTTTCACACAATTATATCATTATACAAAATACCATGTGAATAGATATAATGCTTCTAAAAAAAAAAAGATTGTGTGGACAGAGGGTCCAGAAGGCTTAGAGCATGGAGACGGTTCACTCTATATCATCACTCTCATCTTAGATACATTAAGACTTTAATACTTTTCACAGATGAAACTAAAATAGACCATGATCAGTCTATCTGATTTAAGAACAATTGGATATAAGTACAATGAAATGAATCATCACCAGCCTAATGTTTCTCATTAAACATGGCTGTGCATACAAATGTGTGTGTTTGCCTTGAACTTGAATCATCTGTCAAGATTCCATTAATATTGATGCTTCCTAAAATGGCACAATGTTTATTTAATTTTCTGTAAATTTGATGCATGTGTACAAGGTTAAAATCTAAATTAAAGGAAAAGTCTGAAGAAAAAAAGAAGGAAAAAGATAAGAATGAAAAATGAAAAACCTAAAGATATAATGATACTGCTGCATTTTGAATAAGCACAGCATTTTGAATAAGCACAGCATTATTCAATGGCACGAATACAGGGAGGTAGTATAGATTAATATTTAGTTTATTTTTTGGTTTATTGCATTTCTGACATTAGTTTGTTGAAAGATTGAAAAAAATAGAATATTGAATATATAATTTCATGAAAGGTATTGAAGTTTTCTCAGTTACGAATTGACCTTGTTCCAGTTTCGGTCTATAAAAATTGAGGGTCTGAAAATGTCAAATAGAAAAGTGTCAAATTTTGTTGTCCTTTATAAACAATATACATGAGTTGATACAAATGAATGCCACATGTGAGAGGATAGAAAGAGATTATATCTGGAGTATCTATAACACCACAACATGGCCATGACCCAATGGGATCCATAGCTTGCTGCATGAGCAGCTGTATGTGGTTTATAACACTAGATCAACCACACA
>BQKZ01000229.1:162999-173744 GCA_036244855.1 Temnopleurus reevesii | reverse complement strand
TTACACCCACACCTCCCATCAGAAATTCAGAGAATAAAGAATGAGCCTAATCTAATTATTATTGCATTGCATCACCCATGTACCCTATAGTAATCATACCAATATTTATCATGATTGGTATTACTGATGTGCTGTAATACCAAAAATAAACAGTTGTGGATGTAACGTGGACACTGTGTCCGTATTACATCCACAACCTCAATTTCTAATATTATTTGAAAAGTATCATAAAACAAAAGGGCTTGTGTTCTTTAAGTGCTTCATGAAGGTAACACAAGTATCACATCAAATGCTCCACTTTAGATAAGCCTTATTTTTAAAGTTATGATAAAATGTCACAAACGGGATCCCAACTTTGTGAACAGACCCTGAAACATAATATTATTTTAATCATTCATTTATCCAAATTAAAGTTCTTTGCAAGTACTTGATATTCGCTTTAACATTTCATGACTTCCCTCCAATGACATTCAATATAAATCTCACTCTACTTTATCCATGATGATGTATTTTAAGCATTTACAATGTATACACCAAATGGTTTGACTTTTCCTTCTCTTGTGACTCTCTCACGTAAATCAGAGCACATAACCCCAATATTGAAATCACTACACTGGCTCCCAATTCACCATCGCATATCATTCAAAATTCTTCTTCTGTGCTACAAAGCTGTTAACGGCTTAGCCCCCTCCTACCTTTCAAACCTTATTTCTTTACGTTCACGTGCTTCGTCTCGAACTCTTCGCTCATCCTCAACACTTCAATTAACATCTGGACCCCGTACCCATACTCATTATGATGACCGCGCCTTTTCTGATATCGCCCCCACTCTCTGGAACAAACTGCCCGTATCTATTCATCGTGCCCCCTCCGTATCTCAATTCAAATCTTTGCTAAAAACATATTTTTTNTATGCTATGATCTTGAAATGTGTATAGAAACTATATGTCATGGTATATATCCCCAAAATTCACATTTCTTTAATCTTTACCAAAACTATACACGGGCTTTAAGCATTTACAATGTATACACCAAATGGTTTGACTTTTCCTTCTCCAAATGATTTAAAATTTCTGTTTTCCTGCAGAGATCATCTTGAGAGCAGAGGGAAATCTCTACAAATACTATTCATTAGTTTTATATCATTTATCCAGTTTTTCTGTGTTATGTTATGTATGCGTACTTCATGTTTTAGCAGGGCTCTCTTGCAAAGCAGGCCATGTGGCTTAAATGAGACTACCTTGTCTTTAAAAGAAAACTTGAATAAATAGATAAAATAAATAAATAAATTGTGTATATAGTCCACTGAATGTTTGCTTCATGGAAGCAATTACAAATTGAGATTGACTGCTGCATTCTACTGAAGCAGTTAGTGTAATTGAATAGAACATTTAACCAATCATTTTTTTAAAGTGTAAATATGTAAGATTACTGATAAAGTTAATGGATTGCATAATTACCTCAAAGCAGCCAATGATGCCACAGAGCTGTATGAAAAGAGATTAAAAACAGAAAATAACAGAAAATCAATAAAAAATTATCCAAATAAGAATATAATTATAAAACTATGAAATATATTTCACATTTCACAAAGAATTAAAATGGAATATACCTGTAATATTCCAATATCATTTTATACTGAACACAGAGTACTTTTGTCTGACAAAATTCCATACATGAAATCATAACTTGGGGTTAAAAACAGTGATTACAAGTTCAGTACCTGAAATAAAAAGGGATAGAAAGTGTAAAGACATAAAAAAAAAATGTTACATTGTTTGATTCATTTCCCTACTGAGCATTTCATTTGAAAGCAGGAAATGTATACATTTGGCAAAGAATTTCATTTAATGTTCCCTCCATACTGTACACTCCATTATGACAAGGATGAGGGGTACAAATGGATCAGGCCAGTGGTCCTTACTGCATCACATGTGGTGTAATAAATTTCTTGAACTTCCAAAATTCTCTGAAAAATATCAGAAAAAATCATCTCTTACATTCCTCCTAATAATAAAATGAAATTGCATGTATTGGAGAAACATGACATGCATTTTTTCAGGATTTTATTAGGAATATTAATCCTACTGGATACTGCTAATAAACATAAAAGATATATTTGAAAACTACTTGCAATTGATATTTTGTATGTGCATAGTTTTCCTTTAATCATTGGGAAGTTTGATTCACATAAAATTTACCCTACATTATATCACTATAATATATATAATTAAGACTTTTCATCAAAGGTTATTTTGCACATAACTCTCACTTTTCTGTGAGTTGCTGCCTGTAAACACTCGCACACTCGCAAGAAATTGTGAATAGTCATTAGCTTGTCGTATAACAGAGTAATGCAGTGGATAGGTTAGACTTTTCATCTCTTGCACTGTTGTGCATGTTGCACTAGTCACACATCATCACTAGTTCAGGCCCCTCCCAATAGTGAAGACTGGATAGCTGATGCAGCCAAGCCCTGGCTCCATGCATCCAGTACAAATGGGACTGGTGTGCTCATGTTGACTGAATGGATGTTATGTTGTAAAGTGAGGAACAATTTCCTGTTTCAAACATTGTACAATTGTACATATACTGTAAAGTATGCTATACATTTGTTGTCTATTGGGTTAGTTTCAGAGCAACCGTACAGATTTGTGAAAATGAGTTCAACAGAATGAAATTGAATTGGAAATCAAATGAGATCAGAATACTCTGGTCATGCTACATATATAATATTGAATGTTTTGTACATCTACACTGTATGATGAATTTTGGAAATAAAAGAAAGAAAACAAAGAAAGAAATCTAAACACAGCATAATGGACAGGGCATAATGTACTGCCAAACTGATATTTTCTCTTTACTATAAAATGCTTATTTCATTGTTTACATCTGTTCCACATTGGTAGATAAGCTGAATATAATATATGTGTATGTCATATGTACATGAAGTTTGAACACCTCAATAAAGTAAACAATACATACATGCATTTCCCTATACACATCCACAAGGGTGTTCATTTTGCATGGTACATTTCTAGTATTAATAGGACAATGTTGAAAATACCTTAAGGCTTCATCATTTGCCAGTAGATTGAAATTGGAGGTGAGTTTGTTGGCATTGATACCTACAAGTGTTTGCCAAGTTTGAATTAAAGCAGCCAGACTCGGTAGCCATCAAGGAAACGCTCATGTCACATTCATCATCTCTGCCAAGCTGTATGATACAGTAGCTTTCAGATGTCTCTCTGGGAGTTTTCTTAGATTCTTTATACCTTCATTACAGATTTGGAAACAGCATTTTTAGAATATTTCTAAAAAGCAGTCAACCAGTCACAAATTTAGCTAACCAAAATGAGAAATGACTGAAATCTGACTTCATAACAATATAATGAGAGCAAGACCACTTGATGTATTGAAAGCCAGAATTCTTTGCTTCCTATTATCACTATATAAAATGTTAAATCAATAGACATGATCCATCATTATCTAAAGGTTTATAGTGATAACATATAGGCAAATAATTTACACTGTACGTAAACCTTTGTTTGTTTGTGCATTAAACCCCTGAAAATTGTGAAAAAATATTGCAGAAAAGGATGAAATTTGTTCTGACACAGACTAATATAATAACATATTACTCCATTTGTAACTATTTATCCCATTGGTTGTATTATATTAGTTCCTTCTCCACTACACCAAACAGCATGGATAAAATCTTTCAAGCCTGCCTTTACACTCACCCTATGTATCTCCTGGAATAATATCTCCTCTTATCAATCGCTCGCTTCTTGACAAACTTTGATGTGGGCGCCATCTCAATAACTTAATATCAGCAGTAGATATTTGACATCTAGAGTTCAATGTTTCAGCACTTAAAAAGTTTTCCCTTTCTCGATCTTCAGTCATTCATTCATGAGATGGTACATGTAAATTCACCTTGAAATAGTTTAGTAGGTTTCATGCTATTTTCTCAACTCAAGATTAACTTCATCAACCTACGATCCCTGATCATTATAGAAATAAACAATATAGATGTATAATCTGAATGCAGAAGATATTCCAGAAGAAAGAAAAAATATAACATGACTTGTTGTATATCAATAGTTGACTTGATTGTATGAGATGATTGTCCTCAATAGATGTACATAAGAAAACATGATGTCTCAGCACCACATGATTCTGAAGACAATTCACAAGAATCCAACAAAATGAATGTTTTCTGAATGTATTACAGGCTCCTTACAAGTTGATATTCCAAAAGGTTGTACCACAAGAAAGGCTTTGTCAAAAATATACGAAATAAACAATGAAGTAATTTTTTTTATGTATATACAATTTGCAATTGTTTGACAAAGTGATTAAGTAGTCATTTCCTCTGGCCATTATCCATTATCATCTTCAGTATGTACTAAATCTGAAGATTGTTATTCCTCATCCATATTTAAATCATCTAAGGGCAGAAGGAGATCTATACAAACAAATAACAGCCAATCACAATGGAATCAGCTTGTAACGTCACAAAGCTTTTAAAGTAGCCTTCTGTTAAACAAAGCTTCGCAACATGTTGAGAAATTGATTTTCAAAGATTTCACAGGAATGTTTGTCATGGCTACACAAAGACTCTGTTAATCTCCTCTGCTCATTGGAATGATCTGATTGTACACAAATCCACTTGACCATGAATCTTGCATATTCATATCAAATGCATAATTCTCTTGGCAAGGCACTCAAAGATCTTCAAATCCAGAAATAGTTTGCACATTACCTTGAGGTATACAAGCCAGAAAGGACCCTCATATCGAGTAGAAAGGGGTTCCATGAATATTGTTTCAAGGAATTATAGCCTAAGTATTAACACAAAAGCATAAACCTCAATTTGATGTTCTACATTTTTATTCAACGTGCAGGTACAACAAGCATGTATGACATGGACTATGGTGAATTAGGTCATCTTCCAAATCACCGAATGGTATAAACCCAAAATCGTTCTTGTGTCAAGTGCAAAATGGAATCACAATGCACCGATGAACAAATAGTATTTCCTCACAAGTTAATACAGTTGTTCAGTTGTCCAAGACAATAGACAATGAAGATGTGATCAATTGCATATTCCAGTAAATAATTCCAGACAAATATTTCCACTTTGAGACATCAAGATATATCATGAAAATCTCCTCTTGGTGATGTCATCATTTCTAGTTCTCTCAATGATTCAAATGATCAAAGAGAATAGTTTGTACAATATCCTTCATGAAGATCTTCCAGAGTGTCACTGCATTATAATCATGTCCTTTTGCTATTAAACATGTAAAAAGCAAATATGATTGATATCAATACCACTGTCTGAGCAGGAAGTGATCAACAAAACAAATGATCGCTTTCAAGTTATGACAATCAAAACTAAAGATTATCATTACTCAGAGCAATAACATAACCGATTCTAGCACACAGAGCGATGGCGTTCTATGAGAGTCTGTGGTGTGTAACATTGCAATCAGAGGTCTTTGATGAGGTGTGATCCAATACTCTTCAAGAATGTATCTTACAACAAGGCGTGATGGATCACAGGGTCTCCCACACATAACAGGCAAAGGACCCCAAGAAGGTCTTCTTCTAATTCCTTCTCTTCACTCTACATAACAACCAATGAACTGCCTTCAAATCTATGAGCTTTTTTAATACGAGCAGAAAGAATTTAATCCAGGATCCTAATTCATCTCTCTGTTTGTAACATTTCTCAGTCTTGATTTAGGGAAGTTTGTCTGTCATGTGGGAGTGCCAATGGTGATAGACTTAAAGCCAGGATGGGGGTTAGGGAGGGAGAGAAGATTTCTGCCAAAAACGGGGCCAAACTGTTCGCCTGCTATCTGTCTCGGAGAGATTAACAACTTGGTAATGAAATACAGGAGCTTTTCTGCCATCAAGCCCCAGTTCCCTAATTCATTCCTGGCAAAAATTTGCGAGGAGCTAATTTGAAAAGATCCAGTTAAGCTACAGATCTGTGAATATCATCAACAACCGCTCCAGATTGGCTTACATCAGTCAGAGCAAGAAGGGCTTTAGCTCTGAAATCAAACAGTATGTACACCCCCCCCCCCAATCACCTATCATGGCTTTGTGTCAGTACTCAATCCGTAAGGGTTTGCCTCACAACTGGGAGATTCCACGTTCAATGTCTTTCCAAAGGACATCAAAAGGTGGAATTGTCTCCATATAGTTATTGTTCAACAAGAAAGCGCAAGAGTAATAGTGGCAGATTGCCATTAGGCAAAACAAATGTCCAGCTTATAAAATTTGGTGTGGAGTAAAAGAAATTGCAATTTATCCCATTTTCACCATTTTATCTAAAATGGAGTAGACATTGATTGAAAATGGTCTCATGCAATCTTGGAAGTTATGTCTAATTCTTTTGCATACTTACCTGCATGTACATACTTTAATTTGCAATAATTTCTTTTTATGCTTGCTTATGGATAACAATTGTTTATGGCAAAATACAGTAACATTGTTTATACATACATGTATGTATTTCCTCAGAGAACATGTATGTTCCACTACATTATTTGGAGAATGAGAAAAGGAATCTAAAAAGATTTACAGGCAAAGCATACCATTCTGTAACACAGGCAATATTTTAAAACTTTTGACTACACATGAATTTACGTCAGAGGATAATATATAGGACGAAAAATCCCTTTTTATCTTCCATAATATTTAAAGCATTTAGAAAATGCATGCGATGCATGGTTGCGTATCACCTTATTTACCTGTGATATCCCTAGAGTTTGGCCACCCCTCGTTAAGCAAAAAAGTTCAAAATAAGGAAAGAATCTATGCTATCCAATGGTATTTTTTTATGTAATTTGAATATTGAATATTGAATTGAATTGAATATAAGATAATATTGATAGCAATTTAACATATTGTTCTTGACTTTCCCAGTTACTTTATGACTGAGTAACTTTCACCCCACTAGTCATTTTAGGGTTGAAACTCCACTTTTAAGGCTCTCTGTCTGTAGTAGACTTTTGTCATTTTGTACACTATATCCAGCAAACCATTGGCATATTGAACAGAGTGTGTCAACTAGAGTGTCATAGGTTCAAAACACACCTGTGGCATTCAGTTTCTACAGCAAGCAATATCATCTATAAAATATATTTTAGCTAACAAATAGGCCCTATAGATGGTGGGATGAGGGTTAAGAATTTACACGAAAAAAAAATTCCAAATTTCTACTACTTTTGAATCCTTACTACTACTCACCCTGGAGTACTCCAAGACATACATCTCTGTCTCTCCATCTCACCCATCTTCTTCAACATCACACGTTGGGCCATGATGATACCTAGAAATACTTTACTTGTTCAGAATAGATCCCTATAGATGCACATTGACATACATGCAATGATCCTGCATATTCAAGCTTCTTCTATTTCCAGTCTACGCTTCCCAGCTGTCTAGTCCAATTATTTTCCAACGATCTCAAAAACGGGAGGCGAGCATCACACCCTAATATCCTTGTGAACTAAACCAATATAGCACAGAAAGCAGCCTTGCAGACGGTTTCATGTAAAGCTAATCCAAACTGTTGATGTCTAAATGAAGACGTCTCCTATAGACTGATCAGTAGGATCCCTCTGTGTATCAATATCATCTCATTCATTCAACTCAAGAGTCATAACAATGCAAGCTTTGAGCAACGAAACTTGATTCCTCTCTGATAAAGACGGAACTTTGATCTCCACTTCCTTCATGTATTTCAAAAATAGACTCACATCAAATCAATGTCTGCGTTCTAAGAGTTTAAGCAGTGATAGATATAGGCCTACCATATGATGAAAATGAAATTACCTGAAATGGTGGAAATTGTCTGAAAAGAGGTTTTTGTTGATACCAAATTGGCACACGTGTGATTGCCAAAGTTTACTGAAATAAGGAAATATTCTGAAAGAGTACTCTTTCCAACTTGTATTTCCAGTTGTGATTAATTTGAATGATTCTCTGAATCTCAAATAGGTATTACCGAACCAATCACGTACTAGCTGTCAAATAGCTGGTAACAGTAATACCCATGACAATCCAGTGGTAATTAGGAATTAAAACACTCCAATGCAATACTATTCATGTGCTATCCATTACATATGCAGATAAACCAAAACGAGGGGTCCAAAATGGGTAACACTCGTCACCCCTGTAATTAGAAAGCTTCATGTATAGTCTGCAATCACTGTGTATGCGATAAAATTCAGTATCCAAAGTAGAGTTAATCATTCATACCTCCTAGGTATATGCAGTAGGTTTACGTCAGGTAACATATAAATCATACTTTCCGGACATTACACTCTTTCCCTGAGTTTGGATTAATCCTTTTAACCTGAATCTCAAGACCAACTCTTGAAGACAGCTATATCCATTCAATTCCTCTACATGTCCAGTGCATTACGTCAATCTTTCTCAACTCACAGGTGAGCAGTTAACATCAAGATCAGTTGAAGCATGACCACCTCTGTCTTGAGGAGGAAATCATTGAGAGATTATCCTCTGACTCGTTGCTATTAAACAATCCAAGCAAAGTTTATTGAGGAAACAATAATCAATGTTTTCATTCAAAGAGGTTGAATCTGTTTGCCTACTATTCTCAGTGACCCTTAGAAAATGCCTTGTGAAACAAAGTTTGGTAGACCCCTCCTAGTACAATGCCCCCATTCTGTTTTGGTATCACTCAACACAATGTTAAACTTATGTGCTCCTATCAGTGTCAAAACACTCAGCACTGGTGTCAATATTTACACAATACACTGCCTCATGATGAACCAATATCAGTTTCAATGTCATGCGTGATGTCACAATACCAGACAATATACTCCAATACGATTAGTCCACTAATAACAAGATCATCTATTAAATATGCAGATCATGGTCAAGGATTCTCTATAAGGGCGACTGCAGTTGATTTCAGTTCCATTTTCAGGAAAATCAGATTTTGCAATAAATACAATGGATAAACAATATCAAAAGTATGCTAACCGGTCTAAAATTCCAGAGTGCAATGTCAAAGTTTGTGGTATTAATATGAAATCAATGAGGCTTTATATTAGGCCTATTCCTGTGTAACTTCATCAAAGTCATCCTATTCAGTCAAAACACAACAAATGTATCCATGTGTAAACATTGTTTTCACTTGTTGATAATGATATCCTTGTTAGCAAGCAACAGAGTAGATCCATCAATTGATAGCAAGTCTCGATCCAATCAAAGCATGGTCATAGTGCATGTATTCACTAGGGCTGGGCTGAAATGACTGGGAATCATGTGCATGGAAACTACGGCGATGAGAAAAAGCGTGTTGTAATAATTCCAGCACCCAACAACATCCTCTCTACAAAACAGTGAATATTCAGACGGGATCAGGAGTTGACAGAACGCTCATCATAGCATCCATGACTCAAACCCGTCCTGATGAAAGACATGTTGTACTGACCTATGTGACCACTACAGGGAATAATTTTACTGTTCACATTTGATTAGCAGTTTTAGACATTTAGGAAATTTTTCCAATTTTTACTGTACAGTTCTATGTGAAAGCTGCTACGCAAAATCTATTTTGTATAGCAATCCTGCTAAAATGAACAGTAAATTGCAATGTGATGCACGTATTATTCCCTGCCACTACATGTATACCATGGACGAATCTCCAAGCAAACATCTATGTATGCATCATATCTAGTAGGCTACTTGTATGAAAGTAAATCTAACTATATCCATTGAGAGACGGATATCCCCGCCACATACATTTGCTTGCCAGAGAGCCCTCGTCATAGGAAACTAAATCAAAATATCAACATGTTTGCCCATGAATAAAGGCTCAAAATGGAAGTTGATGGCTCCTAAGCCTATGAGAATGATTTGGTATTGAAACAAACAGAATACAGGAAGCTCTTCATTAATTACTCTTTCATTTCATCAAAACCATATCATTTTGCTGGAGTATAAACAAATTTAGACTAGTTAGACAATTTTCTTTTCCTATATTTGATCATTTGAGCATCAGAGCAGGAAGTCATGACACACCTCTCATCCCCAAAATATCTTCTTTAGTTTCATTGAAGAACATACAGTGGAAGTGTAAATAATGCTCTTACCTGTCATCACTATAAAACTCAGAACAATGGGATTGCAATTACGATTACAATGAGATCGCTGGGCGGTGTTTCACCAAGTTGCAAAAGACTTTAAGAATGACTTAACGCATGACTGGAATCATTTCTTCTGCAGAATGATCGAGAATTTTACACGTATTACACTCGATATGAACTTTATACTCCAGTCTTTCTTAAAGTTGTACATAATTTTAAAACAGACTTTGTGAAACACTGCCCAGGATGAAATTCATTGCTCTGCTTTTTTCACAGTGATAACAGGTAGTAGATTATTCTAACTGGACTGTGCAGACTGACATAGAGGCAGGGATGAACATCAGATAAACAATATCATCTTCATTTTGTTGTTATACCACTGTTTGATACAAATGAAGTAAAGAGACATAACATGACATCATAGACTTTGATGTGACAGTACAAGTATGTATATATCTTTGAAATCCACATCTTCATTCATAGGATGTCTCTACAGTGTGTCTCAATAAAAACGTAACACTTTTGAAATGGTTGGCAAATTGAGCATATATGGTTTTATGAAGAAATGTTGATATGTATAGAAAGCTGAAGGATTGACCTTTC
>BQKZ01000229.1:150487-162727 GCA_036244855.1 Temnopleurus reevesii | reverse complement strand
CAAAATTGAAAGGAAAAATCCTGCGCAGGCACATTTTCATACCTCTAACTTAAGTGAACACTGTTCATCGAAGCATGATTCTTTTTTCCAATTTTTCACCTCATAAGAAAGGTCGATCCTTCAGCTTTCTATACATATCAACATTTCTTCATGAAACTATATATGCTCAATTTGCCAACCATTTCAAAAGTGTTACATTTTTATTGAGACACACTGTATAGTGCAGGACATGCATCCAGATGTTATCCAATAGTGTTGACATGTCTACTTTTAGAAGGTCCGCAGGAAACGTTCAATGACCACAGACCCTGATAACTTCCTACATCCCTCAACCGTGATTAATTAATGACAGCTCTGATCAAAGCAGAAAAGAAAGAAATCCAGAGAGAAAATAAAGAATCCTCTTCCATATTGATTTCAGATTAGTTAAGTGGTTCTGACTCTCCCTTTCAACCACAGGGTTGTAGGTTCGAATCCCACCAATGATGTTAATTTCTTTCAGCAAGAAATTCATCTGCATTGTGCTGCACTCAACCCACGTGAGGTGAATACACGTATGTACCGGGCAGGAATATTTGAAACAGATGCCTAGGAAACAAAACAAAACTATGAATGATCCAATTTCATTTGTCCATTGCAATTACTTTCACAATGGAATTATAATTATAAGTTCGTATATCTCCGAGCACAAACCTTATCAGTCGTCCCTAAGTGCTCTACAATGTACATGTAGCATAATTATCCTGGCTTCACCTGGGTCGAGTGCAGCACAATGTGGATGAATTTCTTCATCTATGTCATAAGTGGGATTCAAAACTGTGACCTTCTAGTTGAAAGGCTAGAATCTAAACCACTACAACACGACTCCTCCAAATCATTTTGAAATCTACTTTCCTTGATACTAAAGAGAGCTGGTATAAAACAGACCCAGTCAACATTCATCAGACAATGCTCATGATGCTGAATACTAACTCAGAATGATCAACTTGGAGACTACTTTCTTCAATCAATTAAAAATTTCAACAAAGTTATTAATTTCCTAAGCAACTTGGACATTCCTGTTCCTGATCAGCTGAACATTGTCTGTGGTTATCATCTATAAATATATCATTAACAACTAAAACTGACATGGGCATGTATTTCACCCATTAACAATACACAAACATGACTTGTTTTCTAAATTAAATAATCCTTTATATCCACACATACCATGTCTGTGTAGCATAACACTACAAACTTGTCTGTTGACTGACTGGCCATCACACCATCAGGATATCATTAATACACGCAGAACCAGAGAGGGCTCTTACACCAATCCCTAACATTATGATCGCCCAATCCAAAAGGGTGTTAGACATGAACTTGTCGCCATGTTGGTTCCAAACAATGTCATTTCACTTTCAGTAAACACACACTCAAATGCAATACAGGCCATGCAGGTTCATAAGCCCCAAACCATTGGAAGAGCAAAACTGAAAAGTTCTGTTTTATGAATCCAAGAATGTTGACAACTAAACAGGCAGTGAGATTTTATGTCCCATATATTGTAATCAATAGCAATTTTGATTTTATTTAGAAGATTGTTTCATACTTGATGTATCAATTGAAAATAATACATTTCAGTGGTCATGCTAAATTAGTTTACCAATAGTTGCCCAAGTTTTGTCTTCATGGATATATCATTTCCTGTGCCTCTGTGTGTGGTGAGGGTCACATCAGTCACATGTATTATACATTAAACTTGAACTTGAAGGTGTGTCCATGTCAGTCTAGACTGCCAATGTCTTCAACATGTCCACAATCAGCCTATGCATACCACAGTCATATTTATTTATGCACACATCAATTGTGAAACAGTGAATGTATGGGCATGTTCAAATACTATTTGCACATTAGGCTACGGTTAATCTACCTAGAAATTGAATTAAAATTGAATGAATAATCAATGCTGTTGTTCCTCTTGCTAATCATCACCACCACCATCATCATCCTCATCACCAACATTATCATCATCATCATCATCCTCATCATCCTCATCACCATCCTCCTCCTCCTCCTCCTCATCATCATCATCATGACCATCATCATCATGACCATCATCATCATCATCCTCATCACCATCCTCCTCCTCCTCATCATCATCATCACCATCATCACCATCACCATCATCATCCTCATCACCATCCTCATCATCATCATCATGACCATCATCATCATTATTATCATAACTGATCAAGAGATTGCGCAAATGCAGTTTTAATTTAACCTTTAAAATCCTTAGTTTTCATACAAATTATGAACTTAACACTTTTTAACATGCTTTTCGGCAATGAAGACTCAACTTGGTAATAATCTAAACGGAATCTTTCAAAAAGCAAATCAAACANGGGGGGGGCGTCAATATAAGGAAAAATTTCTAGTTTAGTTGTTATTTCGATAGTAGCTGTGTTCGTCTGGAACAAAGCAAAAAGGTAAGAGAGGGCCACGCGATTATTGATGTAAATAAGACAATTTCAAATAACAGGCTCCAGATATGTGTTATATTGAATATTAATACTGACCAACTGATGCCCTTTGGATGGATCATTCTATGGAATCAAGGGGGGGGGGGGGCTTTAGTGAAAATATATAACATTTATTATGTAGACGCACTCAATGAATATTGAAACACAATAGGCTCTATATATGTTTCAGGCTCACTATGCAAGGCTATCCTTATATCACTCATATAATCCCTTGGATCCATGAAATGAAAATGTCAGTGAAACGATGCAAATATAATTTCTATTTTGACTTGTTTTGAGTCATGTGTTGGACAACATCAATACATTGAAAACCTAGATACCATAGTATGCATGAAATCTGCATGTAAAATTCTATCTAAAAATTAATTTCTGTATGCTGATTTCTGAATTCATAATTCAATATGTAGTGCACTGTTATATTTGAAAATCTAAAAGCAAGAATTTCCCATTTCTAAGAATCAGTAACATTATATCCAAATATAAACCATTATAGGTCCACAAAATATGTGAATCTAAAATGTAAGATGATCTTAATTAAGATTTGTTATTTAAAATACCTCGATATAGCAGTCCTCTTTTCACATTTTATATCCAAACATACTATCATGGATTTCCGATGGTAAACTTTGAAAAAAAAAACTTCAATATTTTATAAATCATCTTTATATAACTTGGCTGTACTGTATTTTGTGTTTGACTTTGTGATTGATCTGTAGACATGTATAAATAGGAATTATCAATAGAACGTTGTGATTATAATGAAAGGTGATATCTGGGTGTGACAAGTAATACATGTAAATTAGTTTGACAATGATTAATAAATAATCCCTCTACAACCAATGAGGAAGTGATCTAGTAAAACTCACCAAGTAAATGCTCGACGGATCGGTCCAACACCTTCATCACGAAGCTCTTGTTGTGCTTTCAAGAATTCCTGATGTCTTCGTATGTGACTTAGGTCCTTTTCACATCCACATGTGTTGCTTCGCCAGCGAAACATTGTGTCCACTTTAGTTCTTAGTTCAAGTATTTCTAATCACAGCATCCAAGTGAAATATCCATCCAAAGATACATGTAATTGCATCGAAAAGGGTTCCCCAACAGATAAATTGTCCAAAGCCAAGCAACACAACTTTCTGAAATAATCCGAAAGACGTTACCGTGGAAGAAATAATTAATGATAATGATCCTCTTTCAAGTCTCAAAGATATTTAAAAAAAAAGAAACCTGTTAATTCCTGGTTCTCAGTGAGGGTCTGTGTACTTTTCGATAGTGATGGATAGCGAAGGAGTACATCTTGTTGGCTCTATCCTATTGCTTGAGAGATACCAAGGTGCACCTTGTGCAAGGTTTGATTGCTTAGAACCACCATGCTCAGAAGACAAATAAAGCAGCAATATTATACCATTCTTCCCTTTTCTAAGATGTAAAATAGTCTGCAGAATCCATTATAAGGGCACACAAGGCACAGAAAATATTCAGCATACAGTGACCAATGTACCATTTTAAAAATGCCTCAGAAGGAGAAAATGATTTCATAGATTTCTGCACCCTCAAACTGCACAGAATTTCAGATGTTTATCTCCATCAATAGAAGAAACACCTCCAAAGAATGAAAACCATGTAAAGTCCACCTCCGAGCAGTCACATTTCTTGAAAGCATTAAATCCATTCTATTCAAAGAAAGAATTCATTTCCTCTTTTAACACAGACCAATCAATGCAAGACGTATGTGATGATAATCCTTCTGGTAGCAAACTAAGATACACGTACATGTGTAGTTCATTTGCATACAGGCATTCAACCGACATCGGATACATGTAATAGTAAGAATATGTGTAAACATATTTCCTTCCAAATATCAAAGATATTTCACGCCAAAAAGAAAAAATACCTCAGGAAAAACACAGCCATTAAAAAGAAATGATCAAGACTTTCTCTAGTAAACCAGCCTCAATCCTCTTCTTGTGCCTCCCACCCACTTACATACTATCAGTCAGGTAAAATAAACACACACATCAACATCTCAGGACTGCATCCTGATGAGAGTGTGGAATGCTATGTTTCTCCACGAGGCATCCTCATTAGATGCTCCAATAAGTTGACTGGTTCCTTACACCTCCCGTCCTAACACCAAACCCAAGCCACCCAAGCCCATGTACAAGGTGAGATGTAGAGCTACATGTAGCTACTATCAGGGTGGAATACTGATACTATTAATCGTCATTTACAGGGGTAGAATCATAATTCATTGGGAAATTAATCTCATGATCCTGGTGATTTTAATGTAGCCATAAAATATCGAGCGTACATTGTAGTCTATTAATCTATTTGAAAATAAATCTGGGACATTTCTATTACAATGTACTCTACAGGCAAATTATAAAACAAAACAAACTTTTGCCTGGATCAAATGTCATACTTAAATACAAACAGTTAATACAAAAAAATGTAAAAAGAATTAAAGTGATACAAATCTTTACAAGACAAATTGTTGCTCCTTCTCAAAACATCTGAGCTTTCATTTTCAGAGTTGATTCACCCCACTCACAGGCTTGCAACTCAATACCTAAGTTTAACTTCGAAACACCAATCTATGTTTCTGTCATTTCGTCCAAACTTTTGATTTAAGTCTTAAAAAGACCACTGCTAAAAGACAACGATCTATTATATGATATGATAATCAAATAAATTGGCAAAGAGTAGTACATTAATGCAACCATTCTCTACTATCTGCCTTAGATATAAACATACATTTCAAGCCAAGGACAACACAGACAAACCATCTCCTTTCAACAAGCATTTGTCCCAAGATGTCAACAGACAAGACTGACGAAACTGACCACATTGTAAATGAGCAAAGTATGGCATATCCTGATGGTAAATAAATCTAATTTGGCCTGACTGGCTGTCAGCTCTCATGGTGATAGATGAGAAGCATTGTCACCAACTAACAAAGTCAAAAGACATGTCTGACACTTGTAGGACTATTTTACTGTACATTGTACGTATGCAAACACTTTTTATTTTTTGGAAAAATATATATATGTGCTTAACTGTTTCTTTTTTTTTTTGTGCTGAACATGTGCGCTCCACACTACACTGGTAAAATCTTTCTAACTTCCTTTGGATAGATTTACTAAAAATGTCTCAATTTCAAATGCAATATTTTATAAAAGTATACAAATAATAGCAATGTGTGGTTTTTAGAATGTTGTCAATGAATTTCACCTCCTTTAAATACATCATCATAAATATCACAGCCAATTATTACACAGCTAATCAATGAAAAGGTTTGAGATGCAACTGTATGCTGGTAAGTAACATATGATATCAATATATTGCAGTCTGATTGGTGAGAATAGAGCAAAATACATGTATCTTAATATCAAAGGTAGGTAAAAAGCGATAGCAAGACAATGATCAAGTACAAGGGATTTCATTCTCAAGTGAACTTTCTTCCAAACAAAGAATTGTGCAAGAGGTACTGTGAGAATTTACTCTTCATCTACAGAGACTGATGAATTGGGAAATGAATTTGATAACAGTGATTTAATTTGAAACAATGTGAGCAGTTCTGCAAAGACCATTCCAAATATCATTGATAATCCATTGATGTATACATCCTTGGTAAAAATATTGCTCAGCAGATATCTTGATGGATTGTTGGCTGCATTTCCCAGAACATTTCAAAATGTTTTTCAAGAAAGTTTATCATATGACCTTGGAAGTCAATGTAAAGTTATAAATTCCTTTCAAATATTCTTATAGTGAATTGTGACAAACAAGCTTGGGCTCTCCTTGACATTCACACTGTCAGATTATTATTCCTCTTTGTATATCATTGAATGATATATACAAACATACATCACTAGTGAGTTGATAAACTATAATCAGATCACCATTTTCAAAGAACTGCTGGTCGACCTAATATAATGAATTCCACACATGTAAAAGAAAGTACTATCATGTGTTTAATACCACGTCGCCACTTCACAGAAAAACACTTGAGCACTGGTATAAATGCATGCATTGCCAGAGCACCGGCCTAACCAGACCCTTCTCATCTTCTGAGAAAATGAACACCTCATGACCTGGTAGGAAAGAGACTTGTGTAGACCACTGATAGCTTTATAGACCAATTCCATGAGACCAAATTCCTGCAAATTACCAAGTTGCCCTACAGTTTGTCAAGTTGAGGACTGTGTGTTCTGATATCACCCACTTCTGTTCATTCTCTTACTCTGAACACACAGTAACTGCATAGCATTCAACCACAGAGTCCTTATAACCCTCTGATGAAAGGCGCAATCAGAGGGATATAGTGCTATGCAGTCACTGTGTGTTCTGTGTATAAAGAGGATATGCAGAGGTGGGTGCTATCAGGACAAACAGTCCTCAATTGGACTTGCCCTACAATATTCTCCATCCCTGCAAAATATGTAGCACCTAAAAGTCCATGCACTGCAACTTTAAAAGAACAAGTATATCTTTCTCACAATGCCAACTCTCTGAATATGTACCTCATCATCCAAACAACATATTCTTGTCCAGGTCAGTGGATAGCAAGTGAAGTTTAGGAGAGGTGTGGCAATTATATAATATTGGATGGCAATGAATGGAATACCAGGGAATATTGGCCCTAACGAGTGCAATATTCCCGGTATTTCATGAAATAAAGCCATCCAATATAATTATTATTATCTTTACATTAGCCTTTGACTTACCGGTATTATTGTAGAAGTACCAGAAGGCTGATCACTGCTTTGCGCATGCGTGAAATTGAAGCTGTGCAACATGGCCTAATGTTGCACGGCTTAAAACTCTCATATAGATAATAATCAGGTATAGTGTATGGAGATTTGTGGAAACATGCAGGTTCTTGATAGACAATAGATTGAAGTAAAAAATAACTTTACTATAAAACCATTTCTAGATGATCCAACAAAAAAATGGATGAGCATACGGAACACTACATGTACATGCACAACATCTGGTAGTCAGCTAGAAGCAAAGCAGACACAATAAAGCCTCTTCTTTAATTTGGCAACAAGCAGACATAGAGACGCTACACTAACATCAAAACCTGATCATTTCATCTTGAGCATGCCTCTCTCCACCTACACATCAAAGAGTTGCCATGCCATGGAATCCAATGTATTAACATCACAGGAGAAGGAGAATCTTACAAAACTGTTTTGGGGTGTATACATGTGCTATGTCCAAGTGCAATGTTCCTTTTAAAAGGGGCCTACATGTACAACAAAATTGATATTCCCCTTGATACAAAATATTGATTAAGTGATACTGATATGATCGATTGAGTGATTTAAGCCAAACGACACTACCAACACAATGTGTCATACATGTACATGTAAGTGTCAAATTATAGTACAGATACACATTAATGGGATTGTGAAATCATTAATAGTAAATTGCAGTTTCCCAGGAAACCCGCCTTGTGTTTTTTAATATGTTAATATCTTCCGTAGACAGCATTTTTATTCATTTTCCCTTTGTGGTTTAGCACAGGTCTAAACTTTGTATCATATCATGACAAAATATGAACTTTTTTTTAAATGTTCCAATATATACAATATGCCATTCATAATGACAATGAGTCAGAAATATGCCAGATACAATAATCATGAGTATGGGTTCATACATGTAAACAGTCATCTGATGCTTTTAATTCCAGTATCATAACAAAGACCTCACAGATGAACGCCTTTCAGTGTTGAGCTTTGCACAGGGCGGCAAACAAACTGATATAACAACTCTTTTTCTCACTAGCAAAATCTTCTTCCACACATTTGTTTCCTCAATCTAATCCATATCCAATAATCTTTTTAAAATCATTGAATTACAGAATATTTCGAACTAAACCTCTCTAAAATATTCAAATTTTCAAGCGCCAAATCCAACTCTCGTAATAATGACACAATATACTGAATGATACTGAACTAATGGACTATAACATATTTGACTGCACAGTATTCAATAATTTTGAACTTTTGATTCCCAGCAAAGTTGCAAAATATACAATGTAGAACTTTAGAAGACAAGGAAAGAAAACCAGGAAACGAGACCATAGATTCAAGGTCCTGAAAGAGAGAAAAAAACTTTCCAATATTCTAAGAATAGAATCCAAAATTCCCTTCAATGTGACGAAGTAAACACACTTACAGAGTGAAAGAAGAACTTGAATATTTGAGAAATTTTGAGTTCACCAAGTTCGGAAATGGAACAATCTGACTAAATGCAACTACATTTATAACAAGGTCGTTGGGACCATGAAAAATACCTTATCAGGTTCCTCACTATATCAGGGTAAAAAAACAAAGAACTATAAATAGCTGGGACCAATAAAATCACCTTGTTATAACAGGTATCTCGCTATATCCGACCTCTTTATAATATTCAAGGTTCCACTGTATAATGTATCGGCATGGAAAGTTTCACAATACAAGTACATCTGATCTCCCAAAATACTGTAATACAAAGTTTCATCTCTCCTAAAAATCACTCTATCTATCACCTTTGTAGAACCAGGAGAAACACTAAAGGTTTTAAGCAACAAAAAACACTAAAAACCAATGATAATAAGTCTATCTATCACAAAAATGTATTGTAGAACAGGAGTATCACAAAATGTACCTACGTCCAACTAAAACTTGTTTTCAGTAGCACAGTGAGAGTTGTTGTAAAAGTCCATGTAATTTCCTCAATGCTTCTAATGATCCAATATGACAGTCAAAGTGTTGTCCAACAATAACAAAGATATTGTGCAACTGAATGTCATTTATTATTAGCACAGCTTCACAAGCGTTAGAAATCAAAGTGATTTCCTTGGAGGCTCTGGTCACTTAGCTGCCTGAGTCCGGCCATAGCTTCCTGCGTGAAAGAAGACCCGATACCGGTAATTTACTCTGACCATGTGATGACCACTGATGACCAAAGGCTATCAATTATCAATTATATCTTTAACCATGAAATGTTCCTGTTGAATGATTTGTTTTATTTTCCTATAAAGCCATCTGCATGAAGTGGATCGCTGGGTTAATGAAAGTTATGTAACAGTTTGAATTATGAGGCAATTAATGTTCCATTATCACTTTGTACAGTGTGCCTTATTTGGTCATAAAATTGAATTGTTTGAAATAAGCATTTCTCTTTTTTATGAATGTAAAACAAAAGTCATTTTTGCACATACATGTATTTCTAAATTTGCAATCCCTCTATTTGTCAAAATTTGATGAAATTTCCAATTCATGCAAAATATTTCAAAGCTATTGCACAGGAGCTTGATTCATGGTACCATCCAAAATTGAAAAAAAAAATTGCAAGAGCAACCCCAACCTCAAACATCAAACAGTGTATTGTTGGGTGCGATGTAGATATGGAAAAGATAGTGATTAAATGAGAATTAACCTTAGATGATAATACAGTGTATACACCCATAGGAAAGGTCCCACATATCTCTACTAATTGGACTGGATCAAAATCTACATTGTATTCAGAAAAGCGTAGATTTCCCGATATTTTAGAAAAGGTTTTCGTCTGCTATCAAATTACAAGGGGGCTGCCATTTTGTTTCGAACAAATTCTTCGACGAGATCCATTGATATCATTCTCAATCGCAAGGGAAATATTCATGGAATTTTAAAGTAGTTCAATCTTTGGCTAATAAACTATGTTATGTTGGAAAAAATACGTGATGGGTGTCCAATATTTTATTAAGATTTATAATAAACAATTAAGTTTTCAAATCATCTGTTTATACTAAAGAAATTTGCTTTTTAGTGGGTTTGCCTGGCATAACATAGTTTCCTTTATTCAGCAAGCCTTCCAGGTATAATTGTATTCTATTGTTTGAATACAGGTGAAAACGTATCGTATTGCCAAAACCCTTTCTAAACACGAACGTATGACTTTAAAAGGCCAGTCTGTACTGCAGATTCTTCGTTTTGTCTTGATCTTCATCTGATTGTATAACGCTATAGAAATTCGCGTTTAACAATGGTTGAGATAGCCAACCGATACTACACATTCCTTTCTTTCATTTGTTTTGTTATGAAGAAGCTTCATGTCATTCACCATGTCATACGTCATTACTCCATGTTGTACGTCATGTATGCCAAGAAAAATGAATTTCAATGCACAATAATGACTTTTTAAAGAACACTAGACCAGCGTTAAATAATAAAATATATGTTCACTGCATATCACATTTTTTCTCAAATTCTAAATTATTTCATTACCGATCAAGAAAGCTTTGATTAGGGAACAAAAATACTTTCTCGTACCAAAAAGGAAATGGCAGCCCCCAGCTAATGTTAGCAGACGATAAACTGACTCAGATAATAGTGATTTAACTCTAAATGTTGTATTTTTACATTAAATTTCATATTCGAATCATTAGATACATAGTATACCTTTTGAAATAAGCCGATTTATCCTTTGAGTTCCCCTTTAATTTGAAGACTAATTTGCTGAATCAAAGAATTTTATTGTTTTAATTACCAACTTAGTATTAGTTTTCAGTGAAACATTTACTTCACTTTTAGTTAAAAGTTTAATGCTGAAGGGCTCAATTCATCATATAATTGTTTAGATCTATTATAGAATGAATATCAATATCAATATCAATATGTACATGACACACGATATGAAATAACTTTACATTCAAATGTACAGGGAATTCAAATTCTCTCAACTGGCATGTTTATAGTTTATTTAGGTGTAATTATACATGTATGCTAGTAATTCTTGCCCCCGACAATACATGATATCAGCAATATCACAAAATATTGTCATACATGTCAATATCAATCTGTTGAGATTGGGAAGGTTACTTCCCATTTGATATGCACGTGCTATATATCTATTATTTTGTAAAATTATCAATTTTTTCTTCTTAAACATTTTCAGAGGTATTCGGTGCTGCATCAAAGAAACACACCATGGTGTACTAAATGTCAGGAAATACTTGAGATATACAGTCAACTCTGCCTAAGTCGAACTTGTCTAAGTCGAATAATTGCCTAAGTCGATGTGATACTCTGGAACAAATCATGCAAAACCAGTGTTATTTGCCTCTTCTAAGTCGAAATTCGCCAAAGTCGAACATATTTGAGTGGTCCCAACAGCTTCGACTTTATAGGCAGAGTTACCTGTAGTTTAAAAGAAGAATAATCTTTAAATCCAAAACCTGACAAACTCCAATGCACGTGCACGATATACATGGAAGTGGGTATCCAAATGACATACATGTAACTTGTTTACGATGAAAACTGCATACATGTAGCACCATCTGCGGTTCTTAATTTTCTTTTATTGTCGGCGGCAAGAATTGTAGTATTTATAATTTGCTAGTTCATGGCTGATGATTCTGATCTCAGCTAGAATTGATAATCAAGCAAGTGAAAGTCAATCATTCATGATAAAATGTTAAAAGGTACATGTTATGACCTAAACAATGAAGTTATGCAGAAATGATAATTACTGCTCTATAAGTATTATTACAAAGTGACTTAACCCATTGACTACTGAATTCTGTAATACCCATAAACTTTGTGTACGGACTACCCGGCTCCAGTAGTCAAAGGGTTAAAAGACTTGCAACATCTGAGTACTTGTCTATATTTATTTACATCAAACAAAATATTGGAATCTTCTATCCTGAGCAAAAGAGGAAAAGGTGGAAAGATAGATG
>BQKZ01000229.1:129394-140026 GCA_036244855.1 Temnopleurus reevesii | reverse complement strand
TACAAAAAGTCTCTGGTTCAGCCCTTTCCTTGTTCAAATTCTATTTTTGACCTCAGGGACATTTTGAACATAAACTTTGGCCTTTCTGATTATCAAAATTCCTTCCATACACTAATAATGCCTACGGCACAATCTTACAGTGGTGGAAGCATAAAAATAAAAATGCTAAAAAGCTAATCCGCGGTTGATAGGAATAACTACATGTATATTTATAATAGGAATGATTATTATGATTACAATGGAAACTATTTTCATAGCATGGGGAATTACAAGCACCAAACGTACAGTAATGCATCTGACACTACCTTACTAGCACACCAACTTTCAGATAAAGGCATAATGAGCGAACGAAGGGAATCTACATGTTATGTTTGGTATCAAAATTATTTCCATTGACTTTGAAAGCAGATGGAACATATACAAAGGAATGTGAATGGATTTATCAATCAAACAGTTCAGTGCTTACCCAAATAAGGAAAGATCATATTTAGATTGTCAAGAATCCTTCAACTTGACAGCCATACAATACAGCTATTCATACAAAGCTGCACAAAACTACACAATAGAAGAGGAAATAGAAGCTACATATTGAAGGAAAAATAGAATTACATGCACTAATCTCAAACAATGTAGTAAATACATGTACATATATATCATAGTGTGCAGATATTTTCACATTTTGGGATCACTTTGACATTGGCATATTGTTATTTTAGTTTTTTATGGTGTCTGTATGCATAAATGTGCATCATGATCATACCAGGTGGATTTTTTTTGTGAGGGGAGGACCGCAGAATTTCGGCTTTATTCAGCTTATAACAGTATGCCAACTAAGACCTCGGGCCCACAACATAGAAGAGAGAGGATCAATTTTACTATGAATCGCTAACTTTGGCACTTCATTTGCCATTGACTTGCGAATAAATATCAATCGTATGATTGATTTTAATAGAAATCTTGATGATACAAGCCTAGATGTACACAAACCTGTCCATGTCATTCCTTTGATCACAATGACCAACTTCTAACATGCTCCACAGTATACATATATATACATGTATACACTGTTCAGTGTAATAACGTCAGATATCAAATCTTCAGTATACATTTATGCATACATGTTAGCTGTATTTTATTCTACAGGTTACCTGTGAATGCCATGCATCTCATGACATACATGTGCTGTATGTCATTCTTGATGTCTGCTTGTAGTGATCTGTGTTTTCTACAGCCCATTGCTAACACACATTGTTTTGTAATAACAACTCGAGGAAAGGTCATAGAATATCATCTCGTCTTAAAGGCAATGACTAACATTGCCAAGGATTGAAATTAAATTTTGACTGGGTGGATGTACTCATAGAAACCAGCATCTGTGCCAAAGAAAACGAGATATATTGTGTGCCAGTGATTTCTGTTAGACTCCCCTTTTTCAAGTATGCCATGTTTAATTTTGGTTATTGTTGTTGTTTTGAAAGTTAAAGGACCTGTAATTTTTGAGCTAGTTTGTGTTAACAGGTTTTTAATAAGCATCTATAAACTTGGCTGCCCAATCCTTTCTGACCATTTGGTTACATACAGTGCACTTATGATGCACAGGGTCATCTGTAGGGTGATTAACTTTCAGTCAGTAATTAGATTATGAGATGGAGAGAGAAGTGGTTCAGCCAAAGTAGTTCATCTGAACTACTCCTTGCTATGGAGCCTTTGGAGGCATACTCAAAATCATAATGGCAGCTAGCTCAGTAGAAGACCAAACTGTGATATAAAGGGCTCTGAACAAAGCTCTTGTAATGATTCTCTTACAGTGCAAGCCAGAATTCTTACCTGCTATCACTATAAAGCTCAGATCAATGGATGGCCCAGAGATTCTGTTTTGTCTTAAACTTTATAGTGAAAACAGGTAATTAGATAATTCTGACTTTCATTTCTTGACCCACAACCATTGGTCATTTGAAGACACTGCAAAGACATTTCAAACATGCTCACACTTTTTTGCGAGAAAAATAATGACATTGGCTTATTGCTTGTACTGTATGCAAAGTAAGTATAAATGAACCTTTTGCAGTCCTTTACAAACAATGGTGGAATCCAAGTATTTGCTATGTTCACCACTCAGTGAGATACAGTTAGATAATCTAACCTAGAACGGATCAAAGAATGAACAGCATGATCTCAGTAAGATACATTGAGGTTTGAAAAGACATGCAAACTAACCTGTCTGGGGATGTACTGATCGTCTGTGTAGTGGTAGGCTGAGCAACTGTGCTCGCTGATACCCTTACTACCATCCCTCCCTCTGGGCTCAACATCTTGGCAAGATTGGCACCACCAACTCAGGAGGGAGGACAGGAAACACTTGTAATAGCCTCCGGAAGTCTCATGTATTCAAGGATCTGAAAGATTAAAAAAGATGAAATTGTTTGAGTAAAATATTATCATAGAAACATTCTGCAGTAATATAAGTGCATTTTGCAATGTCTATTAACAAAACCTTTTTACTTTCACAGTACAATTAAATATCTTGACAATTCATTTACACTCAATAAAATTTCATGAAAAAGCAATTATCATAGTCGAGAAATACAAGTTTTGTTGTATAGATACCATTTGCATGGAACTGTCCACACATGTATCTCAAAGAGTTCAGCAGTTTTAAAGATAAACCACTTTGAATTGGATGAGCATGTATCACTCACATTTTCACACATTTGATATTAAAGAGTGTAAAAGAATAGGCTCATCTCAGAATCTGTATGCCTCCCTCCTCTATCTATCTTCATTAAAATAATCTCACTCCAAAATATTTTCATCACAGCAAACACGCGTAACAGACTTGGCAATATCACTCTCATATTACCTTGAATGTGTACATAGGGTAGCTACCTGTGGAAATGAGTTAAGGCATGCTCTGTTTTCCACAACATGATCCAATATTGGTGCCATGTTTATTAGGGCGGTCATGCCGTGTACGCATGAGAGAGTGGTAGCTACTCAGATGTGTAATTATATTACTTCAGCCAGGTGATTTAAATCATATTGCATGATGTTCTAAAACATGTAATAAAAAGCAGAGGAGAGTTTGCTTGTGCTTGTCTGCATGCACCAGATCACACATTCAAATACAACATTGTAAAATGTATAAATTACTCATCGGTAATTAAGTGTGAGGTGCCATAATTCTCTGTTACAAAAGAAATCCTGTGTAAACATGACTTCATTTATTTTGATTCACAATAAATGAAATTTCCTGATTCTCATTTCAACAATGGTATCAGACACTGACAATAATGCTTTTCAACGAGGCTCTCTTGTGTTCTACTACATGTGATGCTTTCCTTCAAATCAAAGCATTCTTCATGAAATCATTTGCCTGATTTTTTTTTTAACGAGACTGGTGCCTTTCCCATCTCAAGAAAATTTGCTGAGTAATCTATCCTAAATGTTACTCACTCTGGATGCAGCTACAACCAGTACATTAAAGATGAGCAGTTGAAAATGTGTTTATGACTCTCCAATAACCAATGATTTATGTATAAATGAAATAGCAAAAGAGAGCAAAAAAGACATGTTCAGAGAGAGAGGGGGAAGTACTTTAATGTTAGCAGATGACTGAGGTAACAGGTTCAAGATGGAGAAAAGAGGAGGGGAACAAAGTTTGGGATGAGTGCAATGCTGTAATAGAACAAAAATGATGAACATGAGAGAAAGATAGAGAGAGATAGAGAGAGAGATGATGGGGATATCCATGAAAAATAGCAGTCGGGTGCCAAAAAAAAGAAAAGGAAGAACAGACCAGTCACAACCCATCTTCCCACCATAATCTTATGTGTACATGTAGCCTACATGAAGTTGACTACACTTTTAACCCTCACAGGCCTCGTAATTTATGATCTAATTTTAACCACATAATAAACTGAGTCATACATGGCATAGACCTACATGCATACATGTACATCATCTACAGTGTATAAAAAGAGAAATGAATTATATACATTATTTTCATCAAGGGTGAATGTACTAAAGAATCTCTTTAAAGGGGAATTACACCCAGACAATAATGTACGGTCAGTAAATGAAGAAAAATTAGATGAACAAACTGTGAAAATTTGAGAAAAATCGAATAATCCATTCAAAAGTTATGAATTTTCAAAGTTATCCATTCCAACTGTGTTGGGCATCCTTGAATTGGCAACGCATAGCTAATTAGCATAATCTGTGATGTCATACATGGAGAACTCCTCATTCACTTTATATATAAATTTATTGAAAATGGACCAATATCATATTTCAAATGAGGAATCAACACCGTTTTTTCTGGAATGCTTGCAGAATTGATGTGGCTATGATATATGTAACCGAAGAAACAACATTCTATCTACTTTTCTGGAAAAAGAGGAAAACGTGAAATTTTGTGTACAAAGTGGATGGAGAGTTCTCCATGTTGGCAGCCATTTTGTGTCTGTATGTTGCCAATTTAAGGCGCCCATGAGGGGTTTGAATTTTTAAACGGATTTGAATTTTTAAATGGATTGTTGGATTTTGCTCAAATTTTCACAGTTTGGACATTGTATTTTTCTTCATCTACTGAGAGTGTATCAATGTCTGTGTACAGGAGCTGTTTATTTCCTTCCTATCTCAACTCTATTTCACATTTCAAGGAAGTACAAGAGAGAATCTCTTAAATGTGCAGCCCAGTATTGAGTAATCACGATAAAAGCACAGATATTGTTTGGCAAAAATTCAACAATATTCAACTGAATTCAATGAACTTTGGACATATTTCCCAATTTAGCTGTTGCTTTTTTTTTTCATGTTTTGAAGGATTATTTTACACAGAGTGTCTATGGACATAATAATGATCACAGAATTAGTGAAAATAAAACCCCAGTGAATATTTCAGCTTCTACAGGAAATCCCATGTAAATTCCATGTACAACACAGGGAATTATTTTCCTGATATCGCATTGCAATTTTATATGCATTTTAGCAGGATATATACAAAAGATGTTTTGTATAGCAACTTTTTTCACATGGAACTGCATGTGCAGTAAATTATTGATTTATGTTTCTTCAATGTAAAATGCTAATCAAATATGAAAAGTAAAATAATTCCCTGCACAGGGTAAAATCCTATATGTACAACAAGGTTTTGAAGTAACATGGATTCTCCTTGCTGTGTGAAAATGTCCTGTTGCATGTAATGAACTTGGTTTTGATCACTGGGGTAAGATGTCCATTTGGGTGATGACTGTACTCATGACTCATTCACTCACTATCACTAAAATGAGGCCTAGTCTCAATATACACACCTCATTACATTAGCCACCCCCTTCAACTCCCTTTTATATCCTCCCATTGGCTCTCTGTCACTTTTTCTCTCTTCATTTCTAGCTCAGTCTGTTACCCTGCCTCTATATTGTGTGTACCCCTCCCTCTTTCTCCTCCTTCTATTATTCTCCATCATCTTTTTTTTCTTTTCCCCTTTAATCGTCTCCCCTCGTCCTCATCCTCTCAACATGCTTGCAATGTACATGTATATATATATATGTCCTCCCTCCAATGTCATTTCAATTATAATTCAGAAGTAGCTGTATGTAGAATTTTGAATCTGTGTTACACTACAGAAACATTGCATGCATTTGAAAGGATTCCAACATCCTAGGAATAATACATGGTCTGATTTAAAGACTATACGCACATCAGTTCGAATGATGTATGTCTTTTGATAATGGTTTAGACATGATATCTATCCTTAGTTCATCACTGAATAAAGATGCATTGGTAATCATCTTGATATTTTGTACTGAAGATGTTGCCCTGACAGAATAACATGAAGTAAATAAGATAAAAAAAAGCATGCAAAGGTGCAGCTCTTTTAGGCTGGGTCCACATGTAGAAGTACTTAGGGCTTAGGCTATATTCGGTTTTCTTGGATTGTTTTCCAAAGTCACATGAATAGCTTCAATTGAACCAATGGATTCCCAGCACACCGGTTCACACCGGTTCACACAGGAGGACATTACTCAAAATATCAGATAGTTGTGAAACATGCAATATACCACAAATTGAATAAGTTTGATCATCGTGCCCAATGACCGTTTTGCATGTGTTCACTCACACATGAATGGGAATACTATGCTAATTAGTTAGTTGACGCATTAACTCTACTAAAATTTTGTTACTAGATATGTCCCCATTTCTTCTTCTTTGAATTGGGGGGGAAGAGATTTGTTTGGTTGCGAATACAAAAAGATACCAGAACAAAATCACTGAAATATCTTTGCTCTTCACACTAGATCCCAAAATGGATACGATTTAAACTATTCACACACTCACTGTGTTAGTTGATCATCTGCAAATAGATTGTAACTTAGAGTTTTGAATAGTTTGCTAAACAATAGAGAACCGACATTCATCAAGGGGATTCGGAGCTGTGATTAAGCAGAAAGTTTGACCTCAAAACAATAAAGGCCAGACACTTTGCAAATATAAAACCTAACTCCTTAGAGAGCCAGTGAAGAAAATATAGACTAGACTGTCATGTTCACAAGACCTGTATGGGGTAATGCAGTCACAATCTTCTGTCTAGGTAAATGAACAATGTTCAGTGTTTGCAAAATAAAATTGACATTCTGAGCTCTATATCCAGGAATTTACTTCAACATTGTTTTTATTGTTTATTTATTGTTTATTTATTTTTCCGGGGTAGCCCATTCAACATAAGTTGGTCTCCCATGGGGCCCAAAACATCAATGTCAACTGCTATTTGTTATTCTTCTTAGAATCTGTTATACCGGTAATTTACACTAGATATATCTGGTCCTTTGACACAGTTGACAAACTATAATAAGGATGGAGAGTATGAACAATCACACAAAAATATGTTTCAGGGCAAAGCAAAATACATGTAGCAAACTAAAGCTTTTCTCTCCAATAATAATGACTTTCTGTACATTACTGCAGTGTACAGTGTAGCAGAGAAACAAAAATATTATTTCAGTAGTAGGGATGCATGATATGTATTTTGATAGAAACATATCGCGATGAAATTCTCATACACCTAATACCGATACCCTACCAGATATTTGCCATTCAATACACACAGTATTGCCTTCAAACAACATTGATATTGTATTGTTTGTAGTTCTTTTTAGCATTTGTCATAAGCAAACTTGACGTTAGGCAAGGGAACATGATAGATCGCCATATTGGTTATATATATATATAAAAGCTGATGAAAATGAAAATGACAGACAATTTGATATCGTGCAGCACTACATGTATGTCTCCATCAGCACACACTGCACAAGTATCGTGTTTTTCCTGCTCTTCAAGATTCTTTTTAGCATTTGTCATTTAAGTAAACCCAACGTTATTCAGAAGAACATGATAGATCACCATATTGGCTACATATAAGCTGATGAAAATATAATGATAGACAATTAATATGATATCATGCAGTACTATGTACATGTATCCATCAGCATGCATACATGAACATGTATTATATGTAAAGCCCAAAGGTTGTGTTTTCCTGCTATTTAAGATTTGCCCTGAATATGGAGAGGCCTCCATCTTTGATATCAAATGCCAAGTGACAGCACTCAGTATTTTCCTAACTTGGCGGAACTGTACAATTGAATTCCACCCACTTTCAATTCTTCCTCATCCTTTTACGCGTTGTTTGTTCAAATGAAAGTTGAAACGCCCTTCAAGACATTGACAATGTATAGAGGCTTGCCACCCCCAATCCAACGCTACATGCTCTGATTCTAGCTCATTCAAAACTTAGCATTACTTTGAACATAGTGGTAAAACCTGATGCTAAAGAAATAGAAACGTGAGAGAGTGTTTAGCTGACCCTGCGTCCTTGGACTTGGGCATTCTTTAACAAGCAAAGAAAGAAACTTGGAGAGGTTGGGGAAAGTGAATAGCTGAAGCAGGAATATACTGAGTGTTTATACAATGTAGTATGCAATAATTACATGGCCATTGCATTCTGTGAATACTCAAAACACTTGGTCCAAATTAACTAAATGTAGTCTCGCAATGTTCATCAAGATTCTATAGAGTTCAATTCATATCCATTTACACTGTAATACTAAAGATCTCTTTGAGCCAAGACATACAGTAAGGGCCCATCAGTGAAGACTTTCCTTTGACTCTTTTTTTAATGTCAAAATTAGAACTTTTCTTTTTAAAAAGGGAAAGAGAGGATATTTCTAATGAATGCTCAATACAGAATTACATTTAGTAAGAATAAGAACAACAATAATAATTTGGATTCATATAGCGTGTTATCATGTCTGCCATTGCTCAAAGCGCAGCATTAACAATAGCTTTGAATATTTTTCAGCCATCTAGAGACTCGCCAAGAATCTTTTCTTTAGTCAAAATCAGACGCCAGTATCGAGTGGACATAATATTCCAAGGTCCCCATTGAAATGTACATCATTCATTTTTAATGAATTATTCAATGCTATTGTGTGTGTCACACAGGAAACTTATTAAATGAACTGTCAATGACATAAACTCCATGTGAATCTAACCATACTTTCCTGTGCAACCACAAGTTCATTACAACTGTACCTACCTGTAGGTACATTTACACTGATCAGCAAAAATCTACAGACGAGTGATAATTCTATGCTCTTGTACTGTAATGAAGAATTAATATATTTTCATTGAAAATTCATCAGGGCTAAAAGTATACATGCAGGAATAAATTCTATTATTTGTGGGAATTACCACGAAGACTATTAAAGTTTTAACAATATAAATTCTTTGCTGAAATATGGCTCAAAGACAAATCTTATCCTACTATATAATTCGCCTAATCTTGTGTGTAAATTTGTTTGATGTTTGTTTGGCTGCGTATTTCTCTCAACCTATTACACCAATCGTCTCCAAATTTCTCTTTTTCCCGTTTTAGATATAAACAGAAAGAAACCTTAGACTATTAACAACTACTGTCGATGCCTAATTATGATTTCATATTTCACAATTCGTAACTTTCATTCGCTGCGCCCTGAATATCAACTAGGNTATTCCAGGCTAAAAATGCCATGATTTTTCTGTTCGCCAATATTCGTAATCAAAATGGCAGCGGCCAGTTAGCCACGCCCTGAACGTCATGTCGCACCGCCTTTAATAGTCAAAATCAGACACCAGTATCGAGTGGACATAATTTTCCAAGGTCCCCATTGAAATGTACATCAATCTTTTTAATGAATTATTCAATGTTATTGTATGTGTCACACAGGAAACTTATTAAATGAACTCCCCATGACATAAACTCCATGCGAATCTAACCATACCTTCCTGTGCAACCACAAGTTCATTTACAACTTTACCCATCTACACTACAGGTGCATTTATATCAGCAAAAGTCTACAAACTAGTAATAATTATATCACTGCTCTTATACTATGAAGAATATTATTTCTGGGATTTACCACAAAGACAACGTTTTCAATAAACTGAAATAAGGCTCAAAGACTGGTCTTCTCATATTATGTGAAAACAATCCAAATTATTGGGTTTGTTCTAAAATTATGGCCTGAATCAAACATTTGGCAAAAACAAATTGTTGGGTTGCCCTTGAATGTAATTTTCATGCCTCGGCCGGGCAGAAAAAGAGGGGTTTCACTATACTCTTTTATCATTTTAGGGATGCATTTCATGGGGAAGTTAAAAAGGAATGAAATGCCAAAGAACATAGCTAAAAATATATTTGCAGATTGCATTTCACATGTTTTTTCTATGATTTCTTTTAAGGGTGAATTTTAAATTTGAGTAATCTTTTTCCAGAAGGATCAATGTAGGCTCATTTTCAGATTGTTGTTCATTTGAGGGCTACCAAACCATTGTTTTTTCCTCCTTATTGGTACTTTTCAACCTTGCTAAAATTGTACATTCTTCAAGAGCTATAAATGTAAACCTAAATACCGGATGAAATTTACAATGATTACATACATGTACAACTGTATGTATTGAACAGTTCTGAGGTGAATAAAACCTTGAATGGTTGATTTGAATTGAAGTGTAAATGGCCCTATTAGAGTTGTGTAAAGGTCAGGTCATGGTGTGTAGACCCCTGGGGTGATTCGCATTGTGAGTCATGACCAGCATCCAAGAGCCACATGTACACTGAGCTGCTGCATTCACTGCATTCGCTCAAAGTCAAACAGGCCATGGATTTAAAGATACAAAATCTAATCACTACAAAAGGAAATATATTCTACAGCATCTGTATGTGTGGCATTAATTGATGAAACCATTGTTTTGATTCGTCTTTGCTTTTGTGTGTGCCAATAAGGATCAGGGAATTGTCACATTTTTTTATGTAAAATTTCCAGCTTGTCTTAAAGATTGATTAATCATATTTGGCAAGCCTTCACACTTGTAATCAATAAGATTGTCTGGAAACAAAACTCACAATCAAAACACACATTTTGAATGAATCTGTGTGACTGAAATTAATCCAATTTCCATTATTAGACGCCATTTACACCAGTCGAAAAGGCCGGCCTCAGGCCGGCCTAAAGCTTGGTGTAAACATAAAGGAGGCCTGAGGCCGGCCCCAATTTCGGACCACCTCTGGAGGTAGTCTGAGGCCGGCCTCAGGCC
>BQKZ01000229.1:7091-23346 GCA_036244855.1 Temnopleurus reevesii | reverse complement strand
CCTATAATGGTGATGGGTGTTTCGTGATTAGGAACATCGACAGCATGCAGCCTTGACTTCCATGATAACTTTCAGAGAGGCATACCGGAAAGGCTTATTAGCGATACCTAGGATGAGAGGGTTCCAAATGGTATTACACAGCATTGCAAACAACGCTTTGTTCCACAACGGTCTAGAATGACGTAGTAATTTCTGATCCATGTAACTAACACAGATTGGTAACCAGACTATGATGTATGAGAGGGTTATAACAGTGACTGTTCTTAGACCCTTCAGTCCGTTTGCAGCAACGGCTTGATGATTTCCTTGAGGGTTGTTCCGCCTACGTTCTAATGGATCTTGTAGAAAGATGCGGCGTTCTTGCGCAATCTTTCTTGCTTGTTGCCTTGCTTTGTAGAAAATCCCGCCGTTTGTAATGAAGATCGTTACAAGCCCTAGTATCATTGGTGTAGTCATAAGCATGTCAGAGAGTTGATCTGATAGTATGTTGTATAATGGAATATCACTATTTGGACATGTATTTTCCAATGAGAATCTTGATAATCCGAGGATATAAATCAAGATTATTAAAGCCATCAAGGTCAGTATTCCCGACCCTAAGCCGAGGTAAATTCTTTTTGATGTTATCAAACGCTGATGCTGAAGAGGCCAAACGATCATTATGAAGCGATTAATATTGATATAAACTATAACAACCACCGAAATATTGACAACGAATAAACTATATAGATATGTTTCTATACACCCTACGGACAACTCCATCAAGTGAACTATGATGAAAACATTCTGCCCGACTGCGCTGTTGATATCAGTTACAGCAAGAGCTTTGTACAGTAGGATCTCTGTGTCATGGAGGATGTCGGTTCTTCTTAAGACGTATATGGTGAAACTGTTTGTTGAAATCGATAAAAGGATAGCTCCAACTGCAAGTAATGTTGATGATAAAGGGTATAAGACAGGACTAGAGTTCATGTCGTTGTGCGTCGTTAAATCACAACACGGATCAGTAGAAACATCAGATATCATTGAAGTCACCATTTTCTTTTTATCTTTGCGAATTGGTTAATAGTAAATGACGACAGTGAAAAGTAAATTAATCTATACTATATAGAGAGAGACGACCTGTTCGACCTGGTGTTTATAACAGAATGACTTTTCCTCATATGTTCTAATGACTGAAAAGTATTTCAACGCCTTTCTTGGTATTGTACTATATTACCCAATAATCAATCACTCTCACTGATGGGTTTTTGATGGATTTTAATTAAAAGAGTGATTTCGTTTCAGCAGCGATCTGATGTGACATGACAGGTTAATGGGATATTGGTTGTTTGCCTTGAATTAGACTATGATATTGATGTTTTAATCCGTCTTTTTGCGTATCATGTACGGAAGGCCCGACATTGATCGGTTGACTGATTGATTTTCCATTTCATTAACATTCAAATGACAAGAAGATCTTCATTTGAATTGAATAAAAATTGGACAAAACAATGATTACGAAATATATATATTCATGACAGTCTTCATAAAATACGTGTGCTATGAAAGATCGACTCTTGTGATTTTTGAATTAGGACACTTATAATGAAACATTTTGCGCATAACACAATCATGATCCCTATATGCTAAATAAAAGTGTACGCAACAGTACCATACCAGTAAAATCACTTCGTTGACATAGGGATGATTGATAGTTTGGTATGTTTGATTGATCAAATCACACTAATATCAATCTGGCAAAAAAGAAGAAAAAGTCTCAAAAGAGCACGTTCAAACCTTAACATAATTCATAATATCGGAACAAACTAATAAAACACGGTTAGGTAAATGATGGTTGATGTTTAGATTGAAATTGAATCCTTTAATGATGGAGGTACTTGCTTCCCTGTAAAACGAGAGTTGTTATTTGAAACTTTTCAGTATTAATTGGAACACGTCAAAGCTCGACGAACATGCAATAAGGAGATGTACATGATCTTTGAAATCAATAACATTGTCATCCCCGTATGATAAAGCGCCGATTAATCATCGTGTTCATCAGAACAGAAAAAAAAGTATTGTATTTTAATTTAGAAACTGACATAATCTATCCGATATATGATTCTCCTTGGGCTCTTTGCAGAATGAGTAAATACATTTTGACAAATTCGACACCGCGAGTTGGTTCTTTATATTGCTTTTGAAATAAATGGTGACTTAACCACATCTGGGCCCCGTAACATAGATGTTTGCGATTAATTGCTATTATAGCGATTGATATCAATCGCAAGTCTATGGCAAATCATGTACAAAAGTTTGCAATTGATCGCAAAATCAAATAGCGATTAATTGCAATCCTTTATGTTACGGGGCCCAGATGAAGACGGACAATTACTGACTATCGATTCTATCGATGATGAATATATAGGCCTAATCGTGACCAGCTCATCAATGCTACCTATTGGTCTATCGATATCAATACATAAATCCATACACGTGTTGAATGAAAGGTATTACTCTATCAAAGTATGACATATTTCCATATAAATAGGCTGAAAGAAAAAAAAAACCCTACCCTCTCTCGACGATTCGATGAGCATGTTCTCATCAATGAACGTACAGGGAAGGAAATACACAGAGGTATTGCTTTATGCTGAAGGCAAAGTGGATCTCTGACTGAAGGTGTCTGCTGTCCTCTACGTTCGTTAGTTCGCGTTGTACCGTGAAGCCTTCTTCTCAATATATTAGTGTTTATGTCATTCTAAAAGGAGGGTTATGTGAATGTTATTATTCTGAGTGGAATAATAATACCAACAAGGGAAAAGTGACTGTTGTGACATAGTTGAATAGAAATGCATTTCTCAGTTTTTAACAAACAAAATGGAAAATACATTTGGTAAATCATTTTTATTCATCTGATACATCAACGTATTTCAAAATAATATATGATTTAGTTACTTTCAACAGTTAGCTTAAAAAACTAAAGGATTACGCAATGTACATTCTTCTATCTTTGTTACAAGTTAAACCTTCAGAATGGTATTTACAAAACTCATGATAAAGATTAAAACTCACCAATGAGTAAAAAATGAAGTTTATGATGATACTGTACAGGGCAAAAACTTTAAATTCGAAATTCCTGCAGTCAAACATAATTTACAACATGTTGAGCCATTATAAAACTTACGTACATATTTTAAAAACATTACATGAAATACAAATGATGCTGTGTAATACATGGATAAGAAGAAAACATTTTAAATGTATTTATCTCTATAGTATGACACTATCAAGTAATAAAAAAAATCATTACAGCATTTAGCGTTAATTGGTAATTTGTACAAATTGATCGCCTTTTAAAATTATGAATGAATTATGAAATTCAGTTCCAGGCTTCTACCGACCTCAGATTAATTAATGGTTTTTTTTTAAATTGGTGTGCAGAGGCTTGTGGAAAGTAAAAAATTAGTGTGCATTTGATCTGTACGAAACTGAATTACGCATATTTGGATGCGCACAACAGGCGCGCATACGTTCTGGACTGTCCAAAAGCAATCACCCAACAATGTTGAACAATCAATATGATATAAGTCGACTACAATCTGATGGTGATACGGGATTGAGAACTATTCCGCCAAAAAAATTATTTTGATTCGTTATAAGATATCATATATATTTTGGTGTTTCTATCAATGAGGTCGCAAGTTTTTAACGTTTTGGTGGCCCTGGTACGTTATNCTTCGTTGACATAGGGATGATTGATAGTTTGGTATGTTTGATTGATCAAATCACACTAATATCAATCTGGCAAAAAAGAAGAAAAAGTCTCAAAAGAGCACGTTCAAACCTTAACATAATTCATAATATCGGAACAAACTAATAAAACACGGTTAGGTAAATGATGGTTGATGTTTAGATTGAAATTGAATCCTTTAATGATGGAGGTACTTGCTTCCCTGTAAAACGAGAGTTGTTATTTGAAACTTTTCAGTATTAATTGGAACACGTCAAAGCTCGACGAACATGCAATAAGGAGATGTACATGATCTTTGAAATCAATAACATTGTCATCCCCGTATGATAAAGCGCCGATTAATCATCGTGTTCATCAGAACAGAAAAAAAAGTATTGTATTTTAATTTAGAAACTGACATAATCTATCCGATATATGATTCTCCTTGGGCTCTTTGCAGAATGAGTAAATACATTTTGACAAATTCGACACCGCGAGTTGGTTCTTTATATTGCTTTTGAAATAAATGGTGACTTAACCACATCTGGGCCCCGTAACATAGATGTTTGCGATTAATTGCTATTATAGCGATTGATATCAATCGCAAGTCTATGGCAAATCATGTACAAAAGTTTGCAATTGATCGCAAAATCAAATAGCGATTAATTGCAATCCTTTATGTTACGGGGCCCAGATGAAGACGGACAATTACTGACTATCGATTCTATCGATGATGAATATATAGGCCTAATCGTGACCAGCTCATCAATGCTACCTATTGGTCTATCGATATCAATACATAAATCCATACACGTGTTGAATGAAAGGTATTACTCTATCAAAGTATGACATATTTCCATATAAATAGGCTGAAAGAAAAAAAAAACCCTACCCTCTCTCGACGATTCGATGAGCATGTTCTCATCAATGAACGTACAGGGAAGGAAATACACAGAGGTATTGCTTTATGCTGAAGGCAAAGTGGATCTCTGACTGAAGGTGTCTGCTGTCCTCTACGTTCGTTAGTTCGCGTTGTACCGTGAAGCCTTCTTCTCAATATATTAGTGTTTATGTCATTCTAAAAGGAGGGTTATGTGAATGTTATTATTCTGAGTGGAATAATAATACCAACAAGGGAAAAGTGACTGTTGTGACATAGTTGAATAGAAATGCATTTCTCAGTTTTTAACAAACAAAATGGAAAATACATTTGGTAAATCATTTTTATTCATCTGATACATCAACGTATTTCAAAATAATATATGATTTAGTTACTTTCAACAGTTAGCTTAAAAAACTAAAGGATTACGCAATGTACATTCTTCTATCTTTGTTACAAGTTAAACCTTCAGAATGGTATTTACAAAACTCATGATAAAGATTAAAACTCACCAATGAGTAAAAAATGAAGTTTATGATGATACTGTACAGGGCAAAAACTTTAAATTCGAAATTCCTGCAGTCAAACATAATTTACAACATGTTGAGCCATTATAAAACTTACGTACATATTTTAAAAACATTACATGAAATACAAATGATGCTGTGTAATACATGGATAAGAAGAAAACATTTTAAATGTATTTATCTCTATGACATCATATATCTATGACACCATATATGACACCATTGAATAATAAAATAAAAAAAATCATTGCAGCATTTAGCGTTATTTGGTAATTTGTACAAATTGATCGCCTTTTAAAATTATGAATGAATTATGAAATTCAGTTCCAGGCTTCTACCGACCTCAGATTAATTAATGGTTTTTTTTTAAATTGGTGTGCAGAGGCTTGTGGAAAGTAAAAAATTAGTGTGCATTTGATTTGTACATTAAATGACCAGTACGAAACTGAATTACGCATATTTGGATGCGCACAACAGGCGCGCATACGTTCTGGACAGTCCACAAGCAATCGCCCAACAATGTTGAACAACCAATATAATATAAGTGGACTACAATCTAATGGAGATACGGGATTGAGAACTATTCCGCCAAAAAATTATTTTGATTCGTTATAAGATATCATATTTTGGTGTTTTCTATCAATGAGGTCGCAAGTTTTTAACGTTTTGGTGGCCCTGGTACGTTATGAAAAAAATTCTATTTCGTTTCGCTGTGAGCAGAGCAAAAATATGAATAATGCGGCCATTTATTAAAGGATGCAAATGTATAATCAGTGTATAATCGTATTTTACTATTTGTTTCTTTACCAAGCCCACAGGGCTATTCAACAAGTGTGGTTTCACAATGTTACAGAGACACCAAAATATCACAAACTGGTCCCTCATTTATAGAAGTACCCATTACATTATACTTGTCGATCAATCATTAAATTATGACAATTAATTCTTATATTTGTTGTACTATTGTAGATATAAGTTTTATACACTATCGACCATGCATATGATGAATATTGCAAACATATATTTTAAAAAATAGACGCAATTGCATTTATTGCAATGTTTTGAATACATATATGATACTGATAACTTGTTTCTAATCTAATATATCATAAAAATAAACATCCTTGGAAATTCGTTCAGCTTGAAAGACGTTGTGCAGATTGTTTCAAATTTACTGATATCATTGAAAGAATACACTCATGAATTCAGCAGCGTCGGTTCATTAGAAATTGTTACGTATGTACATATTTACACATTAAAAAAAGGCACATCTACTTTATTCAAGTGATGTTAAGTCGTGCATGCACAAGTAACTTAAAACATCTATACTTCGTGTGCTTATAGTGGTTCTGTCAATTGACGTTGTCAGGAAGAATGTGACTATGTCAATAATTGACTTATGGGGTGTTGTTCAAAAGTTGCAATTGCTCGCAAATCAACTGTAAATCAATTGCAAATTGTCACGCGCATTTTCATTTACACAATTGATCGCAAGTTGCAGTTGATTGGAACGCGCCTACCTGAAAATAATTGTTTCATGCGGGTCTTAGAAATCGCATATCATATGCGAGTGAAAGTGCGCGTTGCAATTTTGCAGCTGATTTGCAATTAATTTGCTATCAATTGCAACTTTTGAACCCCCCCCCCCCCATTTGATGGCTTGCCTTGAACCATGCAGCTGATGGAAACCTATTCTTTGTAATTTCTTTCGGACATGTCTGGCAGTACTTAAAGAAGAACGAAACCCTGCATTTTATATTCTCTCAGTAGATGGAGAAAAATAAAATGAACCAACTGTGAAAATTTGAGCATAATCCGACGATCCATTCAAAAGTTATGAATTTACAAAGTTATAGTGAATGTCCCGTCATGGGAATCCTCGAGTCGGAAACGCCGACCAATTATTAGTCGTCTACGTTCAAATCTGTGACGTATTTGTGGACAGCTCTCCATTCATTCTGTACACAAAANGTATGTACATATTTACACATTTAAAAAAAAGGCACATCTACTTTATTCAAGTGATGTTAAGTCGTGCATGCACAAGTAACTTAAAACATCTATACTTCGTGTGCTTATAGTGGTTCTGTCAATTGACGTTGTCAGGAAGAATGTGACTATGTCAATAATTGACTAATGGGGTGTTGTTCAAAAGTTGCAATTGCTCGCAAATCAACTGTAAATCAATTGCAAATTGTCACGCGCATTTTCATTTGCACAATTGATCGCAAGTTGCAGTTGATTGGAACGCGCCTACCTGAAAATAATTGTTTCATGCGGGTCTGAGAAAGCGCATATCATATGCGAGTGAAAGTGCGCGTTGCAATTTTGCAACTGATTTGCAATTAATTTGCTATCAATTGCAACTTTTGAACACCCCCCCCTCCCCCATTTGATGGCTTGCCTTGAACGATGCAGCTGATAGAAACCTATTCTTTGTAATTTCTTTCGGACATGTCTGGCAGTACTTAAATCAACAAAGAAATGACAAACCATTTCGTCCCTATTTTCACGAAGTGACGGGAGCCAGAGGGTGCTGTTACACTAAATGAGTTACAAATCCAGTTAGTTGAAATGCGTTACAAAACGTGCCCTTTTGTAGAATTAACACGTTGTTCGATGGGCCATGGATGCCCGTTGAATTGGCGCTATGTCGGGATTTGATCGTGAAATTCGTTTATATATCCGTGTTTTAACTATTATAGTCTTATTTGCATTCTAATAGTGCAATAAGTGTCAAATCATTTGATATATTGCAATTTACATTGTGCTTCACATAATTCTCATTCCACCTAGAATGAGGGACGTGTTTGTCTATTAAAAGCTTGGTTTCACAATTCATTCACTGACAAAGAATGGTGTTTTATCTACAACCTTGTATCAATATTTTCCTCGTTAGTTGTTGCATGTTTTGTGTTCGGAGATTCTGCGACACTTTCTTCGTAACTTGGAGGAATATTAATAGCACCCTGTGTAAAAGAAGGGTAATGACAAACATTTAACAAGAGATTTGAACTTGTGAGATCAGCAACATTTTATGCCCATAAGGAAATCAGCATATAATTCACCCTATTTCTTTTCTATCCTTTAACATTCACCGAGATGTATTCAGAGCTAAATAATGTTCTACAAATGTTCTGAAAAGATTCATTCTATGTAGAGTCCTGGTATGTTGAACAAAGAACCCCCTTTCTTATTCATAAAGGAAACATAAACTTAAATGAATGAAACAAATTCTATTAAATTTTTCGAAATTAAAAAGGGGCTCTGATATGAAATAGGTGATGCTCTGAGACATGCGATGGTTAAATACGTAAAGGTATATGAATGGGTTGGGAAATGTTTGCGAGCATTTCGAACACGAGGAGTGTATGCGTTTATAAATGTCAAGGGTGTCGAAAATTTTAGGAATATTGCTCCTTCTCTTGTTTTACCGCGTCCGGTTACATATAGTCGCCCTAGATTAGTCGCTCTGTGCACTCACCCGGTTAAAAACATGACCGGATAATTTACTTTTGGTTATTTTTCAAATTCATTATTAAACTATGATTAAATAAATTGTGTTCTCACCTTTTCTAGCTGATGATGAGAGCCTGCACTTTGCCCCTCATCATCTACTCTGTATCCAGCCTGAAATGAATCAAATTTACATCTGAAAGCTCAAATCAACATTTAATTAAATCATTTAGCTGTAACTGTTTTAGGAGTCCTACAAAATTGTGCGCTTGATCGTGAACTTTTTATTACGCTTTTTCGTCATTCGTGTCTGATTTCTCCTACCGTCTTCTTGTTTTGTTTTTCACCTCATCTCTTCTAAGAGCACATGATGATGGACGATTCAAAGAAGGTATAGGGACTAGGGGATTGTAGCCCCTGAGTTCGTGACCAATGAAATATATTTGTAGTAGTGAGATCCGAATCGTTTGTCTTATAGTCGATGCTGACCAGTGTCCAGTTTCGGGAGTGAAATCTTTGTGATAACAGAGAATAATTTGATGGTGTATATAAAATCTATCTCTATCATTATAATGACAAGGACATACCTCAATTCCTGTTCTCTGCCCTTTGACCTCGAACGCTTCGCCCTTCACAAGATCCGTCTTTAGAGAAAAGAAAACAAAAGGATAAACATTCTTATTAAGAAGATTTAGGATGATTTGACAAACGGAGGAATTCCGATTGTTGTCTTAACCACCACCACCAACAACAACAATCACCTACACTTGTACACCACAACCAACACCACGACCAATCCACCAACACTATCACCACCACCCCATCATCACCCAATCACGACCACCACCACCACCACCACCACACCACCACCACCACCTACACCACCATCACTTCACCACCACCACTTCACCACCACAACCCCACCACCACCACCTCCACCACCACCAACCCAACACAACCCAACCCCTACCACTACTACCATCCATGGTATCCTTACCTCATCCTCCCGGTAATTTTCGTCCACCCTGCACCTGAGTGTTATCTTCATCACCACCGTCATCCCCAAACCACTACCACCACTGCCACCACCACCACCACCACCATCAACACCACCACCATCACCACCACCACCACCACCACCACCACCGCCACCACCACCACCACTCCACCACCATCAACACCACCATCAACACCACCACCACCATCAACACCACCATCCCTACCACCAACGCCACCATCCGCCTCACCACATCACACTACCATCATCATCACCACCACCATCATCACCACCATCAACACCAACACTATAACCGCACCACCCCCACCCCACCACTACTACCATCCATGGTATCCATACCTCATCCTCCTGGTAATCTTCACCTATCATGCACTCGAGTGTTGCCTTCACCACCACCACCATCACCTAACCACCACCACCACTACTACCACCACCACCACCACCACCCCCACCTCTACCACTACTATCACCCGTGGTATCCCTACCTCATCCTCCTGGTAATCTTCACCCACCCTGCATCTCAATGTTGTCTTCCAGGATGCGGGCAAGCAGCAGAAGAACCAGTTAGCGATGGGATTGATGAGTTTAGGGTTCAGCTTACGGGGATCACTCGCTCCTAGAGAAAAAAAGAATTTATGTTCAACATGTTATCAATCGATCCCAGAAAAAAATGTACTGTAGGAGGCCAAAACTTCTTCATGTTTTCTCTTCGTTATCACTCTCTCATAGAGAAAAAAATTAGGGTAAAACATCTTTATGTTTCCTCTTCGTTAGACTTCGTGTAGACAAACCCCTATGCTCTATATCTAAAAGACTAGAAAAAATAAATAAAAAGGCGCTTTATTCTGAGAGCCAATACCTTATCGGATGTACGTGGTTCCAATTATTTAAAAAAAAATTATCCACTTTCTGCAGGGTCGATACGCTTTGAAGCGTGACTCCCTAATGTTGGCGCAAAACTTCCTTTAGCATTTTATTTATTTGACTAAAATCCACGATTAAAAATAGTTGATGCAATAAATGAGTTTGAATGTAAAGGCCGTCTTCTCTATCCGGTACTCCAAGCTTTCCTTAATTTGTAGGCCTAAATCATAATCAAACATAACAACTAAACTTTAATTGCAGTGCTAGAATCGTTCCTGTTTATCATAACCACCAGAAAAGTGTTTTATTATTTATGCTTTACTATGTTTACAGACGTTCACAGTTTATATCTTTAATCAAACTTTCTAAGGCCCGTATTCTGATATCAGGCTTAACCTAAACTCGAGTATAAATCTGTGATTTAAGTATGGGTAGCCCAATGTGCCAAAACTTTCTTTAAACTGTATAATTCTTATGTTAACTGTTCTCTTTTCCCATGCTCCAATAATGTAGAAAACTATTTAAGTTTTTATTCCAAGACAGTTTTTTATTCTATGAGTGCCAAATGTGCTGGTAAATTAAACACCGACTGTGATAGATTCTTTTGGTTTCCAATACTTAAACCAGATTTAGATAGATTTAAACTCAAGTTTAAGTTAAACCTGACATCAGAATACAGGCCTTAGAGTTTAACTGACCCACTCTTTACCTAATAAATAAAGAGAACTGCTGAAACTTCTTATCCAATAATGGAGAGCTGTGGAGTAAAATGAAGTAAAAAAGAGCTTGAGCTTTCGATCCTAGCAGAATCTTACCTGTAAGAAAGCTAACCAATAAACCAATCACAAGTGTTATCATCCAGGCGTAGAAACCAAGCCAGATATAAGAAAGCTTGTATATACCAAGGGGTTCTGGAGGAGACCTGTTAGTGTGAACGAATTGAAATATATCATGATACGAGTTATAGAAGAGTGATATATTTTTTTAAAAGTGCACATGAAGAAAAATATTAATATAGCAAAATGAAACTGACTTAGTCATTTGCAGGTATTATTTATCATATATCTTTCTTTATAATCTCCCCCCCCCCTAAAAAAAATAATAATAAATGAATAACGACCATGACGACAGGCCATCTAGTATATTTTTCCTATTCAATATTCCTGTTTATATGCAAGTTATTATAAATCAGAATAAAGATATAATTGCAAAAAATAAACATCATATTCACGCTATTCATTTAACTCCACTCACAAATACTATTTCCCCAGGCTATTTGCTAATTTTACAGAAGTGACAAGCAGTGGTAAACCATCAACATGACATAGGGGGTGTTGCTCAAAATCAATTGCAAATCAACTGCAACTTTGCAAATTGTAACGCGTATTTTCATTCGCGCGCAGTGTGCGCATTTAACAAGACGCAGATGAAACAATGATTTTGATTGGCGCGTTCCGATCAACTGCAACTTGCGACCAATTGCAACTTTTGAGCAACATGACATAGACTTACATTGGTGGGGCAGGCGCCATCATTTCAGAAGACATTTGCATAGAGACCATCTCGGAAGCATTTAGCATAGATGTAGTTGTCATCATCCCCATAGTGGTATTCATCATCATCATAGGAGGAGGGGCAGGACATCCTGACACATCGAGTCGAAGAAACCGGGGCCTTCGACCGTACGTGATCGCGTCCACCCATGTCCCAACACCAACCCAGAAACTCCATGTGAGGCCAACTAGAACCCCCACGATTGCACCCTGGAATGAATCGAAGACAGAAGGATTGTCATTAATATGCAAATCACTGTCTCAAGACGTTGCTTGCGCTGGTAGAGAAGAAAATTGAGCAACATTGCCTACTGGTACAGGGCAAGATAATTATCAATCAGCGTTTTTGAACAGTTCAATAGGTCAGTTCTATTAGGATGGCTGTATATTACTGTGTTTGGTTACTTTAAATAAATGGCAAAGTTTTAAAATGGAATGCTTATTATTTAAAAACATTTCGTTGGAAATATCGTTAGCATTTATCCACCAGCTATTCAAAATTTTATTCGGGTCTAAATAATAACAACATAAGTTTATATTACAATTTTACCACATTACTGGCTGATATATGTGCTTTTTCATATTCATGACGTAATGGTCATAATCATGAGCAGTATCACAGGATATTTCACTGATAATTACTTTCTTTAAAGTTCACATTTCCCTTGATATACATTGCAATTTGAACATGAATGTCCCACGGCATACATTCACTGCGTACCAATCTAATTGCCACATCTCCACATGTGTTTCGCACTGACTAGGATCTACAAGAGAAACNAAGACAAAATCTGGCGATAAAAATATTGGCTTTTACCAAAACTGTACTTGGGCTTTAAATGGTTATATCTCTCACTACGTTTATCAATGATTGAGATCCATAGGGGAAACGTCCAATGAAATGACAATTAGAAGAGGCAAAATAACTGTTCAAAAGCGTACATAAAATGTGCATCAATAGGCGGGTTTTCTTATATATTCAAAGTTATGTGCGTTTAACGTAGTTACGTGGTATTCCACAGACCGGTTGATAACAATAAGTCTACAATACTCGGAATCTAGTTTGCATACATTACTTGTTGCTATGTCGGGCAAGCCTCGGGCAAACTTTCGGGTTGTCAAGAACAATCTTTGTGTTAGAGGTATGCATAAAATTTACATCTATTAGTAAACCCGCCTATTCAGCAACTTTGAATGGTTACACCTCCCAATATGCTTATCAATGCTTGAGATCCACAGGGGAAACGTCTAATAAAATGACAATCAGAAGATGCAAAATAAATAAGTACTCACCCAGCTATTGGCCCATGGGAAGAACATTCCAAGAGTGAAGATCCCCAATCCAGGTCCACCTAACATCCCGCCAAGACTCAGTGCCAACTATGCATCAAATATCATAAACATAGTTGTGTAAATCAAATCAAATCAAATCAAATCATTTTACAAACAAACTAAACAAACCTGTAATATGTGATTAGATTATGTTATAGGTTGATAATATGAAAAGAAAGGTTAAGATTAGCTGTAGGTGCAATAAACCACAATTGGTATAAGAAACACCATTATCCCGGCAGGAATAAGCATAATTAAACAGGTAATGATAAGTTGGTAGACTCCTTTGTGGAATTCTTCAATGGAAAATTCATATGTTGCTACTCACACTATTCATGAAATTATGATTGTACAAGTGGAATTCATTTTTTTATTTCACACAAAAATGATTTAGTCCCTAGTCGGGCTCATGAGTTCCATTAAGAGTGGAATTACAACGTAAACTGTCTATAATCAAGAGTTAATTTCCTCTCATTAGAATAGGATAGTTATACGAAAATTAAATAAAAAGACTCTTAATTCACTTTCAAAGGATATACTGTCAACTACAAATGATGGATGCCCAATTCTCATTCTGATTGTAGATACATACCTGCAGGATGCTGCCAAGATAAGATGCCGCATAGGTTAGGACAATGCATATAGCTCCATAGCATAACACTGGATGTAAAACAAAGAAAAATAACAGTTATAGCATCTGTCGCAATGTGATCAACCGTATCAAATTCATACTGCTAGATGAATCTAAGCGTTCACTGTCACATACATATTAGGCACACTTTTTAAGCACTAAACTTTAACACTGAGGTCTAATATTTTCACAGCTTAGTTTATGTACACAATCGTCCATTTAATTAGCATTTGGAAAGTTTATTTTTCCTCAAAGGAAAATAATGTCGAACGATGTCTTTAACCCGAATCTGATAGACATTATGCAAGCTATTGGTCATCAATAAAGATATTGAATTGCATTTGAAAATTACCTGTTTCACCACTCAAATGTCACATAATTTCTTATGATTTCGTATAGAAATAAAGTTTGTCATAAATACAAAACGTGAATGGCCCATCAAACTTTATCAAACGGTTAATGGTGATAAAGCATATTTCGGTGTTACTGTATAGTATTTACTCATTGTATCTACTTACACACAACTTTACTGATAATGGCGTATTTTGAATCACTCTTCCTTACGCTGGGGAAGATTTTGGCTAAGACATCCTCTGTGGTGACAGCCGTGAGGGCATTGAGGGCTGACGATACTGTACTCATGGCTGCACTGAATATAGCAGCAGTGAACAACCCTGAGAGACCTGGGGTATCACCGAACAGATCCACTACAATGAAAGGCATCAGCTGAAAGAGGGAGAGAGATAGTGAGCGTTAAAGCCCAAGTTAAGTTCCTGTAAATGAGAATATTTTTGTCTCCAAATTTTGTCTTACAATCTAAATAAAATAAAAGCGTAATATCATGAACATACTGCGCAAAAGTTCGCGTGAAAAATGAAAGAGTTTTGGTAAAGTTATCATCTAAAATGTGCAAAATATTTTAGTGTCGTGTACCCCGACACGAATTCAAAATTTTCCTTTTGATAGATAACATCTTCTCTTGCACTGAATTGGGTGCAAATTTTAGAATCTAATCTTTTTGTTTACGTCTTTATAATTATATTGTCAAATCTCGTAAAAAGCATTGCATATGCCTGATAACAAACAAAATATTGTTATTACCAAGAGAGGGCGCTATATGTGATTTAACGGTCAATTTTAAATCAATAAAAAGGACAACGTAATTCAGGTAGGAATGGTGAGACCTCCCGATCTTCTGGCAAGTACGATGGCTCATGCCCACTGCACATAGACATCCCGAATGAACACGATTCAACACGACTTTTTTCTTTGTGCAGGGGCAGTAGCTGGTAACCGAGCAAAGTTCGTGTTCAATCGTGCTCAATCTTTGACTCTATGCGACTGGGGCGTTTACTTACCTGATCTCCTTCAGTAACTCTTCCTGTCAGGAATGGATCACATGTCGCATATCTTGCATACATCACTAACCCAGCTAGGACGGCACAAGACATCACAGTGATCATACCCACTACCGCCAAACCAAGGGCTCTGTAAAGATACGGCGAATACAATTAATTATTTCAGCGTTAGAGCCCAGTCACATAGGACCCCGGAATCAACATGATTGAACACGACTCTTTGTTCAGTTCACAGCTAGACCACTGCCTCATAACAGAGGGTCGTGTCGAATCGTGTCGAATCGTATTGCTTCCGCGCTCCTATGTGACTGGGGTATTAAGAAGGCATTCACAGAATGGGCCGGGGCTCGATAACCTTTTACGTCAATCTTTGAAATGTCAAGCCGACTTTGAAACTATTGCAACCTCTTTTAACATATATTTACATCACCAATTACGTATATAGTTAATTCACTTTAACAGCTATTCAGTTTTAGTCACAATTTAATACATATACGGAATCAAATGGCATGGGGGCTAGTTTAATATTTCCAGGGCTCGCTGTCGGACCTATCTGCTCCTTACAGATACTAGTGAATGAAGAGATTTTCGGTTATTCTCGGGTTCAATAACAATCTGATCGCTTTGGTAACTTCATTCTGACTCATAATATGCATTGGCCATTTTGGATTAAAGGGGAACTACACTCAGAGATTAAATTGCTATCATCAAATGAAGAAAAATTAGATGAACAAACTGTGAAAATTTGAGCAAAATCAGATAATCCATTCAAAAGTTATGAATTTTCAAAGTTTTGATTTACATCCCTCATGGGCTCCTTACATTGGCAAACGCACAGGCACAAAATGGCTGCCAACATGGAGAACTCTCCATTCACTTTGTACACAAAATTTCACATTTTCCTCTTTTTACAGAAAAGTA
>BQKZ01000228.1:183697-193818 GCA_036244855.1 Temnopleurus reevesii | reverse complement strand
AAAGCTAGAAATGACGCTCCGATGATCACTGACTATTTTGAATGCTAACTGACTCGTTTCTCAATCGAATGATAAGACCTCACAAATATTCGACAAACGTCGCAAATGTGATGAAAAAATAAAAAATTGAATGACAATTTGCACGGCAAAAACGATCTACGCTAATTCAAATGCAAACATTATTGATACAAATGAAAATCCTGTGAATTTGGCCGGAAAATCCTATATTAATAACAATGATAATGGTAGTTGTCTATATCTATATTCATCATTAAATGAATAAATGAATCAATATATTCGAATCATACGTTAACTTTTGGCGCTTATGAGCCTGAGAAGTCGGTTTCCTAATTCACAAGTCGTTGAAATTTAAAGTAGTGGTCAATTTCTATGATTGATAGAGTATTGTGAATGTTTTACTAGCAATGAACATACCCCGCACCTTATCTCCCCCAGGATAATGTCCTTTAAAAAAAAATAATAATAGTGTTATGTCATTTTGCTGTTTAAATCCACTAGGAGATGAAAGAAAATGATGAACAACATCAACTGCTGATGCAACAATACAAAGTACGTATATATATATGTTGATTTTTTATCGACAAGGCGGATTCGTCGACATGCATCTTTTGTTTTCGTCACATTTACTGATTTAAAGAATGTTCTTGATCATTTGAAGTAATATGACTATAATTCAATTGACGCAACCTAGTAGTTAATTATATCTTGACGTCTCAGGCACTTGTCCAAAGTTGTAATAAAAGTCATTAACACGAGAACTAGTTATAGACGGTGAAACTTACCACAAAATTGGATTTTCAGGAAAAAAATTTACAGTAATGGATGAAAGTGGAATTAAACATTGATTGTTTAAATTAAACCTTTGATATTTCTAAGCCGTATGACATTATAAAACTATATAATCTATTTCCGTAAAATTAAGTTGAACATCAATTCAATGCCCTTTGAATATGCTATTGAAATCGGAACCCGCTTGTAATTGATCTGTCCCTGCAATTCAATACACGGCGTACATATCTATATTGTCCCATGACTTTATATCGTCTATACTTCCCCTTTGAACTTCGAATCATTCATTTTTATTTTGACATAGGCTCTCGAATCCGAATTTGATAAGACAAAAGAGGAGTTATATGAACTGCATGACGAAATAGAAGGCTACGAGCACCCACAAGTGGATATGTCGAGCAAGAGAACCGCGAGACCGACAGATCTTCCTCTTTCACTGGTCCATCGCCCTCCAGGGAGGTTGAGTCCAACCCAGACCGGCTTCCTAGCGCAGCAATGCGACCTGTCTCCTAGGACAGACATTGGTGTCAAAGCCCTTAGCTTGGGCAGGGAATCGTCAACACGTGCACCAATCAGTGTGAATGCTCCCGCAGGATTCCCTCCTCCTCCTCGAGCCTCTCCTAAGCCTAAGGTACCTCAAAGGCCAAATAGGCCAACCCCAACAAAGGAGACCAATGCTACAGAAACTAAACAACATTTGATATCTCCCTTTGCACAACATTCTCGCTCACTTCAGAGAGTTCCAAAGGCTCCACTCCAGGACACATACAAGAAGAAACATGCGAGTGTATTTCGAGCAGTTCTACCTGTAAATGAGTGTTGAAGCTCTGATGTCGAACGTTATAGGTGGTTCAAGTGACATCTGGCTAATGGGAGCGGAAAGCTGTAATAATTGAAGAAAAAAAATATTAGTCGCGATTGGATAGTTTTCCTGTGCACTTAATTGAAACAAATCCAATGATTCATAAAATGACCTGTAATGAAAGCTTGTATAGAGTTGAAAGCTAAACATGATGTACTCAATAGGTTATTATTATTATTATTATTATTATTATTATTATTATTATTATTATTATTATTATTATTATTATTATTATTATTATTATTATTATTATTATCATTATTATTATTATTTATTCATCAAATTCAAAACAAATTCAAAACAAACCAATTCTAAGATTAGATCTTAGAAGTAAAAAAAATCGATTAAAAAGTCATCAACGTGATGTGAAATACGTGCCTATCACGTAGAATGCTATTTTCCCCTAAAATATACGCGGCCCGAATAACAGACTCTCAAACTTGATAATTAAAGGGGAACTTCACCCAGACATTGATGTGGGCTTTGTGGATGAAGAAAAATACAATGGTCAATGTGTGAAAATTTGAGCAAAATTCGCCTATCCATTCAAGAGTGATACATTTTCAAAGTTTTGGTTTACAACCCTCATGGGCTCCTCAAATTGGCAACGTACAGGCACAAAATGGCTAACAACATGGAGAACTCTCCATTCACTTTGTACACAGAATTTCACATTTTCTTCTTTTTCTCGCAAAGTAGACAAAATTGTACTTTTCTCTTCAAGTATGATATAGACAATTTGATTCTGCATGCATTTCAGAATGAATTTTGTTGATATATTGCTTACTTTTCTAGAAAAAGAAGAAAATTTGAAATTCTATTTACAAAGTGAATGGAGAGCTCTCCATGTTGGTAGCCATTTTGTGCCTATACGTTGCCAATTTAAGGAGCCCATGAGGGGTTTAAATAAAAACTTTGAAAATTCATAACTTTTTAACGGATCGTTGGACTTTGCTCAAATGTTCACAGTTTGATCATTGTATTTTTCTTCATCCACTGAGAGTGCATCAATGTTTGGGTGAAGTTCCCCTTTAAGGATGAAAGTCGCGTACACGTTAATACTCAGCGTCAAGATTTGTAACGTCAAATCCGAGATATCATTCTGGTTTTGTAGTAACAAACATTTACTGAATATAAGCAAATCACGTTATCTAAAAATCAAGAACTAAAATGAAAAAAAAAAACCCGATGATAAGTATTCTGCTATTGTTGATAAAAGTCACATTGAAAAAAAAAAAGTTTGCGGATTGTTGGTGTCTCGATCGATCGTATAGTTGTCATGGAAAGACCACATATAAAAATCCCATGCTTATAATTTACTTGAATCACGATTTCATCTACTTTGTGGTGATTGCTTGCTCTATGTAAATGTTTATACAATGCTTTATTGGTTTAATAATTGCTTTATAACACTACAATTGTTAATAAATTGCTATTATGCTTTAATAATTGCTTCATGCTATAATAGAATGCTTTAGCGATTGCTTTATATAACGCTATAGGTCTACCTCATTTAATGGGTTGTAACGTTACCTTGAGAAGTTCAAATATAATTTAACCCATTGAAAACTGAAACCGAGTAGTCCCGGCAAAAAGTTTATGGAAATTACATAATTCAGTAGCCAAGGGGTTAATCGAAGTTTTGTTTTTCCATGCATGGCCCACCCAACTCTTTGCCATGTTTATTTTCATATGCCCAAAATGTAAATATTCAAATGTATTTATTAAATTGCTATTTAAATTTCATTTAATTGAATTAATACATTAGTTAGATAGATATCAAATAAACCAACGTAACAAATTAACGCTAAATTGTAGCAAATCTTACAAAGTCGATTATTTGTTATCAACGTTTATTCATTAATTGTTTTCATGATATTTTTCTAGAAGAAACAATGGTCATAGAAAAAATATGATATTGAAAAAATATATAGCTTTCCAATGAACAATGAGTGAATTGTACTTTAATAAATATTTTCTTTATTCTTTCCAAAAATTGTGCAGCTGCAGACAAATAAAACATCTTGAATTAATTTTACTTCATCTATCTTGAATGAATTGATTCTCTAGTCAATTAGTAGCGTTATTGTATTTTGAAGGGTTAAACCTTGTAACCTCAGTCTCACTTATTATGCTTATGGGCGAATGTGAGTTTGGAAACGAATAGATATTTCAAGTATTTGCGAAAGCTCAAGAAGAATTAATTTACGAATGTGTTACGATATTGTGTAACGTAAATACGATTTTATTTACGCCCAATTAGTTAGTTCACATCGCAATGTCGTTGAAATATTTACGACGAATTTGCAATATTTTGAGAGTAATTTTTTTCCTTGTACAATTCCTTAACCTTTTCATTGCTGCAAAAATCGTCGATATAGTTACAAATAGAAGGAATTCATAACCAATTATTTCCGACGGTTTGCGATTCGTAAGGTACTCTTAAAATCATACGAATCTTTTCAACATTACGAAAGTTTGAAAGCTTTCGCAACTAACTGTTGTGAAGATACACGGTATATGTCGATAAGAAGCTGTACGATTAAGCATTACGAATGATTACGAAACTCGGAGGGAATCACTCGCAAATACGTTAGGAATATTCACGAAACTTACTAAAAGAAAGTGTAGTCAGTTGGAAGCCAATTGTAATTCTAGTAAAATTTTGATATTTTTTTTGTTCAGTTTGACTAGGTTTCAGTCATTTCTGACTAGAATGTAGTAAAATAATGAATAATTCACCAGTTGGCTTCCAGTTGACTAATCGTCTATAGTCATTTTTAACTAAATCGTTTTGAGAATGAAAATCGAAATGGTTCGCAATAAAAATCGTTATGATTGGTATAACCGACTCTGCCGATACAAAGTATTCCATGGTGTTAACGAAAGTCATAACAAATTGTTTGCAATTTTTTTAAACAATACGATTTCACATCGCAATGGTTCTCAATACAAAAATCGTAAGGACTTGGCTTGAATTTGTATTGAGCTTGTATCCCGCCATCAAACGGAACATTTTCATAGCGTTTCAGAACATTCATCAATCTTAATAAAAAGCCTGTAAAACGCTTATATCTGGGTGCAAGAAAAGAGGTAAACTTGCCTTATTGTTGAAAAAAGGGTTTTCCTTCTGCAGTTTAAGGCAGAATCGAACCCTTAGTTTTGCAGGCATTGTATCGACACAACATTTGTGTGTATATAATGTTATTCAATGAGATTCCCATTTCAACGCTTTCACGAAGTGACGATAACCAAACGTGTACGTTTCATGAAGACAAAGACAAAAGAGATTCTATATTAGCATAGCAGCCATCAACATTAAATTTCGTACAAAGCAGCAAATTCTATTGAAAATTGCATTTTGCTTTTAAACTTTAAAATTCATTGTTTTATGTAACAATACTACCTTCACTTCGTGTAAATGGTAACTAATTTTATTTTCAGTTTGTCTGTCTTTTTCTATTGTCAATATACCAAGTTTAAATCCATACTCATCATTGAATATTTAGCGTACATTATCCATTGGTTAATTGAAATATGTGGAATAAAAAGAAAAAAGTTGAGCTTCGTTTGGTTTTGCATTTGTGGTGTCTGCGTTTGTGTGCGTGTATGTGTGTATGTGGGGTGTTGTGTGCGTGTGAATGTATGTGTGTGTGTGTGTGTATGTGTGTGTGTGTGTGCGCATTTTAAGGTCGTCTGAACTAAATACAAATCTAATCTAAAGTAAACTGAATAAAAAAGATCCATATAGAGCATTAACTTGTATAAATTGAACATAATTTGGCTGCCTTGGTCGTCTTTGATCTCTGATACCTCGGATATAACTGAATTAAGAACTAGTCTTTCTCATACAACTTGAAACGTGTATACCATTCATAAGCATATGCGAGTTTGAAATATTGCAAACAAATATGTTAAGCGTTTTACTGGCGTTTTATGGCATAAAAAACACAAAATTGCACCGTGACAGGTTTTGGACTAGAATCAAGACCCTTCCCAATTCTAATAAAATATGTTTCAAGTTGCTTCAAGTCCAGTCTACACACATGATTTCACATTGTAAACCTTGTACTAGGCATATACATGTAATTCTAAAACATTATTATTATCTGATTATGAGAGTCAATGTTCAGATATAGACCAAACACATTTATAAGTTGGTACCCCTTTCAAAACTGACTTATCATACAATAAAAAATGCATTGAGAAAAAAAGCCGTTATCATAATAACTTAATTCTTTACACTTATACACAAGGAAATAACTAGCAAGAATTAACATTCAAATAGAAAACATTTTATAATAGCAACTTGTCAGATATAGTTTTGTCATGTCACTGTCATGACTGTAGAGTCAGTCGATCGATATGACTGCTGAACTGTGTTTGAACATGATGTTATGATAGCGTCAATAAGCACCGACAATTGATATCGGAAACGATGAAAATAATTCATACTACAATAATATGTTCATGGTTGTAGTACAAACGAGTATGATATGCGAATGGTATGATGTATAGCAATGTTGTTCCGGGTACCTGGAAAGCCACTGCATGTGCAATTTTGTAATTTGTGCTTTCTGTTAAAGTTGAAGAGGAATATTGGATGGACCTATAAAATGTATTATACTTTACTTCGCTTTATATTACAATGATTGTCGTGGTATACTCGGTGGTACTCTGATAAGTGGAGTTATGTTTTGATATTGAGTGCGGTATGATTATTCTCAGATCTAGTCGACAGTTGTTCGTCTTCAGAGGTATAGCCGTTTTCGCAATTAGCGTGCTGGAACTGGGAACCGTTTTTAAACTGTTGCCAAACTGATGCCGTTTTTGTTTGATATAAATAGAACCTATTCAAACTGATCTCAATTAGATTTGTATTTCTCTGCCCCTATACATCGTTCTGCGAAATCAACTTGGGCCGTGCATGGATTCTTGTCTTTCAGAATAAAGTACTTTCACAGGGCGCTGTGTTGCTGTCGCCATACACTTACCACACGAAATCTCCACTTTGGATATTTTTGAATTAGAATTTCGCCTTTTAGTCAATATTAACCAATTTTGTATGATTTATTCATGTATGTATTTCAACTTTTAATGGGATCGGCAATTCGGCCATTTGCCTGCGAAACATTGTAATTTTGCAAACTATTTTTTAATGAATAAACTTTGTAAACAAAATTAGAAGTGATCTTTTAAGCAATGGCTCAGACGCAGCCACCGATCATCAAACCACGCGTCCCGAGACAGAGATCGGCCCCGCCTCCTCCGAAGCCTTCTTTTGACGACGACAGCGATGATGATTCGGACGAAGAAGATGAATATGGGTATATTCATCCAGATGCTGAGACCAGTGATCTCCCGAGACTGGTTCGGGAAGCTGGCTGGTTCCCGATCTGTGTTAGGGTGCTCAGCAATCCACTTAACAGAGACACGGCATGTAAAGGTAATCGATTTCAAAGAATCATATTATGAGACATTATTTTTATACACCAAAAAAAAATCCGTATATCTATACGCCTTATTAATCATTTTTAAAATTCGTGTTGGTACAAGCAAAAGTAAACATTATTTTATAATTTACGCTGATGATGTTGTGGTACTAAAAATTTAGGTGAAATAGAGGAATGTTTGAATTCAGATTTACATCTTTTTTTAAAAACTTGTTTAATTTGAATGAATTAATCGCAATCCAACTAAATCACATGAGAAGCCAATGGATCGGCAAATATGTAATTTGTGCTATCTGTTCCTGCTGAAGAATTTTGACCCAAAGCAACCAATTTGCTAAATATAATAACTGTTTCAAAATTTTTGTTATTCATTATTCGAATTCGTTCAAACTTTATTTTTATACGTTTATCATATTTACGCGTTTTCAACTAATCAAGAATTTCTGACCAGGAGTCCTCCTTTAACTCTAGCCATTTTTTGAAACTATTGATTTCATGAAGTCTTTGGGCTTCAAATCACTTCCTTGTCATATAACGCTCATAATTATGATGCACGAAATCGTTCAAAATTCATATTCTAAACGCTATTCATTTATTAGAATTCCATATGTTGCCCAGTGAACACAATAAGATTCATCACGATGAGTTAACATGTACCTCAAAATTACATATCAATATAGATTGTCATGCCATTATTTTACAAGCTTCTTTCTAAATTTAATAGGTCAATAATTGCGAGTTTGATTTAATGTAAACAACGACAGAATGGTACTCAGACGATTAAAATAATGTTCCTACAAAAGAAAATTTGAGTACCAATACAAAATAAATGTATATCATTTTTTTAATTACATATTCTCAATCCCTTATTGTTTCACTCTTTAAATCGGAACCTATTGACGCAAAAATTAGATTATGTTTTTATCCACTTTGATACATGACACAGAGGATCGTGTATTGTGACAAAGTTTTGTATTGTGTTACTATTTTCCCTATTCCATATCTAACAGACTTTATTTTTTTTCTAGTCATTATTTTAACATCACCGATCTGTCATATAAACTGAATCGAGTCAAAGAAAAAAAAAAGCAAATTGTTGAAGACTATTGAATTATTCAGCACTTCAATACATGCATTTCAAACATACAAAATTACACATCGCAACATAATAAAGAAAATAAATCACACACAAGATATGAAGGGATATGACCACCGAGGAAGTTTGGATTGAAACAAACTTATGGAATGATGACCATTGCCAAATACAAAGTACAAAGAAATGCACAAAGAAAATACAAATTAATGGGACGTGTTTGTCACAATGTTACAAATTCTTATACATTAGTTCAGTTCAATTCAGTTTATTAATTTTCACTTATTTGGATTATTATTGGATTATTTATCCAATCTTTTCCAGAACGTTTTTATTTCTTGGAATGTTCTGAAAAAAATGTCATATCTCCTTTATATGAGGTTCACCGGTTGGGCTACAATATTCGAGTATTGCTTCGGATTTTGACAAAAAAACTGCCATTTTTCCCGCAGATGGTGATGTGTTGATGCTACACTGTAATGATGAAGAGGAGGTTGTGAAAGCTAAGGAATCATCTGGAAATACATGCTATATCCCCGTTCGTGCACATCAGATGTATCAGATCCTACCACTCGGTAAGTCTGTTATATCCCCCAAAGAATTATTAATTTAGAGTAGAACTTCCTTGATCATCCTATACGCACATCGTACATTATGTGATATCAAATTCTATACCACTTGCTATGTCTTTGCCTAATTTGTTGTACACTGTAAACAAAATCTTGTAGATTTACACCAAATCTGATGGTAGTAGAGTAGCAAGTAGAGTTATCAGAATTCTACGGTGAAAATACAGCCCGGAAGTATTATTGTATTTAATTAAGTTGCCATGTCGATAATCTGCTAAAATGTAACTATTCCTACTGCTCGACTTGTAGTTTGAATTAAGCGTGATCTGTGTTCTTTTTTCTGTTTTTTTTTAATTATTATTATTTACATGAAATTTCTTGTAATAGTGCTGCCATCATGCAGATCCAGTAATTTCAAGGAACTTTTATGACAAAAAATGCAAAATACAAAATTCCAAGGTTCAATACAACATTTGAACCGAAATAAGTTAAACGAGTCGTATACTAGCTAGACTTTGACAGAAAATGAATTATGGAAAGAAAAGTATTTTGTTTTGATGCATGATTTTCATAACTGAAGTTTAGTAACTTCCCTTTGAAACATCTTATTTCTTTAAATCTAAAAAAAAAATTTAAAAAAAATCTTTCAGTTGCAAATCAACCCAAACAAGTCACCCCTGCAGGACTGGTTCCAAACTGCAATGGTTCACCTGGCGTAGAGATTAAGGTCGCGGATGGGAAGGTCCATTTTATACTGAAGTGGGGGTACACTGATAGCTCTGCAGAGTATGAATGTGGGTAGGGCATTGTGGGCTCAACATTATGGCCCAGAACCAGCCTTTATATCTGGATTCGTGAAAGAAAATCAGCCGTGAGACTGAAAATTCTGGTGGTTTTTTGTTTGCAAGTTGTATCAAAACACATTTTACTGAAAATGATTGACATTATGGACACGTTGTACCTCTTACGGTCACCGTCTTGTAAATTCATTTGTACAATCGCAATCTAAAGTACATCCGAATTCTACATTTTTTTCACACTTTGAATTAGGGACCGGTAATACGTTTTGGTAGCTAATATGATGTGATAGAATACATTAAATTTATCAATCATAATCTTGATAATAATATTACTTGATATTGTGAACGAGATTCCTATTAACTTTTGTACCGTTAATTTTTACCTATAGGACGCTCGATGAGCTCCGACCTGGAGACATTGATTTCATATTCTTCGAAAATTAGGTAATTGATTGATCTTCAATTAAGAAACGGATGAAGATCGTCTTTATCAGTCGTCTATATCAGTACTGAATTTCAAATTTTGTATTGATG